>JZSA01001116.1:0-89495 GCA_000956155.1 Cotesia vestalis
GGCTCTATCGATCAACTTCAAAAACTAATCCGCCTTTAAGCTTGAAAAACCACGCCGATCGTCGCCAGTCCGGTCAAAATCGGTTGATTCGTTCGTGAGTTATCGTGAACGAAAGAAAACCGAAAAAAGTGTTTTTTCGGGATTACTCTGAAGTTTTCGATTTGATCAATTGAAACCTGAAAATCACTTATGAGGATGATAACACTGCGTCGAATGCCGCCAACCGCGTGAAAATCGGTTGATCCGTTCAAAAGTTATTGCGATTTGAAAAATCCAAAAATAGTGTTCTACGAAACTTCTATCAGACTTTTGAGCTGGGAGAGCTCAAATGCATCAAGATATTATCTCTCCGAACTCAGTGAGCTCAAAATATCACATAAATTATATTTTGAGCTCAAAAATCTTAAAAATGTCATAAGTACGATTTTAAGCGCTCAGGTATGGAATTAGCGGAAAGTTACAGGGATGGCCTTTAGGGTGAACCGTTTTCCTAATTTTTTGACAGGGAAAATAAAGGAATGTGGGAATTCGGTTTTTTTTTATTTTGTTAAGGGTACATTAAAGATTATTAATTACGTGGAACGATAACTACATCGTCACTAAAGGAGTAGAAAAGAATAGAAAAGTTTCAGCTCAATCTAAAGGGGTCGGGTTCAAAAGTGGTCGATTTGGCATGGAATACCCCATATAAATTCACTCTGAACAAGTGACAATGTTAATTAAAAAAATATTGTTTTTTGTAGGCCCCGCATACAATATCACCGCGAACTTCTTCCACCAGTGCTCCTCCTATTTTTAATGATATAACGGTAAGCTCTAATAAACTAATACCTACTGTTAACATTTAATTTTTTAATAAAAAAAATTTTTTAATGAAAAAAGTGATTATGTCAATTAAAGAAATAATGTTTTTTGTAGGCTTCGCAGACAAGATCACAGCCAACTTCTTCCATCAATGTTCAACCTGTTTTGAATGATATAACGGTAAGTTCTAGGGAACTAATACCTAATGTTTACATTTAATTTTTTCTACAATGTAAATAAAAGATATTTCATTTACGTATTTTATGTTTAGAATTCAAATTCAAATCAATTGGTTCGACGTTTAATGGAAGACCTAAAAAAGAGAGATGAAGAAATTTTGAACTTAAGACGTGAAGTTCAAGAATCGAAATTAGATGCAGGTACTGGGCGTAAAAAACTCGATCAAGTAGAGCAGCAACTGCGTCAACTACAACAGCAACAACAACGACATCTATCGCAACAACAACAGCAACTACCTCAACAACAACAGCATCAACGGCCACAGCGTTATGATCCGTATTATTATTTAGATCACGATGTGTTCAACGTTGGAGACGATATTACAATTCCGAGTAGCGATTCGCGTGCAGCATTTGATGCAAAGACACCCGCTAAATTCATCCGAATAACGTCTCACGCCATATGGGGTGTGGAAACTCTCTCGCAAAGAGTAGTATGCACACAGAAAAACACGACAGGTCGTAATCAGTTAACACCTCGAAAAAAAGAACTGCTGCAAACACACTACCGATATTATTTAGAACAACAGAATTACTCTCAAGAAACATTCAATAGAGAAATAAAAGAGGCGACTGTCAATAATTATCTGGACAATGCTATTCAAGTCGCAAAAAAACAATTTAAACAATAGTTTTAGAACTTCCATTTAAAATTTTCTTTACAGTGATACTTTGTTGCAATAGAATATATATATTTATAGCATTTAGAGAATTTGAGTGTTATTATTCAATAAGTCGTTTGAATTATTATTAAATAATAAAAAAATAATCTAATTTATAGTTTTTCTGAAAAACTATAAATAAGTCTTTTAAACTCTTTAGAACTCTTAATGAAAATCCGAAATTTCAGGCAACATTTGATTTTTTCAGAGTTTTGAAGAGTTTGTAAGACTTATTCACTCTTCTCAGGACTTAGTTAAGGACGGAAAGACTTTCAAAATGTCTTCTGCAGAGTTTTGAAGACTTTGTAAGAGATTTTTCAGCAAATTTTTTCCACAAGGGTATCATCGTCAATTAGTGAAACAAGACCAAGAATTACACGAACACTGAACTGTTGAAGAAGGGGACATTGATCTAGGAAAATTTTTGGATCAAGCTATCATTGAAATTGAAAATGATCCAATTGACTATTGGTTCCAAAAAAAAAATGAAGCTCCTCGGTTATCAAAACCAAGAATAAAATATTTATCTATACCAGCTACTTCTGTTCCATCGGAAAGACTGTTTTCTTCTGCTGGTCAAATAGCTTCAGCTATTCGAAATCGGATTAGTGCTCCTCATTTACAACAATTACTGTTTTTGAAATCAATTAACATTGAAGATTGGAAGCTTGATTAAAAAATATTTAAACTATAATTATTTAATTATTTAACTGTTTAAATTATAATTATTTGTTAAGTAATTAACATAATCATTTTACTGTTTAACTTTTCATTATTTTACTGTTTAACTTGTAATTATTTAATTAATTAAATTAAATAATGGTTTCAATTTAAGAATAAAAACTTATATCTTAATTTATTAACATATACCCTCGTTAATTTTATAATTCAATTTTTTAAGAATCGATTTTACCTAGAATCGATTCTTTATTGAAATTTCAATTCGATTTTTGAAAATCGATCTTTTTTGCGATATCGTACATCCCTAGTCACAATGAATTTTCGGTATTTTGTCAGTGCGTTACTTTCTTCACTCTGCCTTCCCCACTCTCTCTTTGTGCCTGCACTTCCATCTGGGGACTTACTTACTATTTATAACTAGAGGCGCGAGTACTTCGGAGCACAGCACTCTAGGATCCGTCGATAAGCTACCCAGTTAGCACAAGCGAAACGAAGTTCACGTAAACCTGCGGCCGGAATTTGACGTAAAGTTTACGCTAACAGTGGCGCAACAGTTATACTTGTAACAGTTGACGTGAAGTTAACGTTAACTTTCTGCAACTTCGCGTTAACTTTGAGCAAACCTTTCGGAAAATTCCGGCAATAGATTTACGCTAACTTGATGCGTAAGTTAAAGTCAAGTTCTGGGAAACTGTTGCAAATGCAGAGGTTGACGCGAAGTTAACATAAAAGTGACGTAAACCATTGAACATCAACTTGGTTGATGGTCAACCTGTGCTAACTGGGAATATCTAATTGCTTATTAAAATTTTAAATTTTATTTGTAAAATATTGAACATTAATTTCCTTTATTGAACTTTGTGCAGCAATAAGATCTCATTAATAAAATTATTTAATAAATATTATAATTTAATAGTTATTTATAACCTCACTTGATGTTTATAACCTGTCACAACATTACACTACTAACCATCGTAAATATAAATTAAACATATATATCTCATCATATTGTCGCTTTATGAAAACAATCTTAAGTTTTTACAGAAAATGAACGTGTTGCATAGAGCTCCATCTATCCAAATTAACTTTTTTTTATGAAGGTAAAAGAAATCCATGCCATAGGGATTGTAAGTTAACAAAATTATAGGCAATCGGATTTCAGTGTAATCGGAATTATATCCAATAAAATTTCTAGGCAATCGGATTCTAAGTAATCGGAATTCTAGGTAATCGGTAATCTATCTCATAGAAATTCTACGTCATGGATAATTTGGGTAATCGGATTTTGGGTTATGGAAATCTAGGTAATCGGGATCTAAGTCACCGGTAATCTAACTCATTGGTCTACACCTAATAGACGTCTTCCCGATGATTGCCTGCTTCATTGAAAGATTCAATCAAGCCATTGCAATGTTTACAAAAGTATAATCCTGTAAAATAAACTTGTTTACAGATCCGAATTTTAAAATGAAATTGTATTCATATTTTAAGGTGGACTATAAAAAAAAAGTAATTATTTATACCTTCATCCGTATTTATATTTATTTTTTTAGCAGTTTGAAATAACTTTGATTATTTCCAAAATCTACGACGAAACGAAAGCCTTAAAAATTTTTCAACAATAAACAATATTAAACGATAATATATAAACAAAATTTCGATCAAGGCTAACTTAAAGAAAAAACACTTGTCAATTTTCTGTCACTAAGTTGGTATTGATTGCGACTATCACGCGAGAACAGTACTTTTGAGAATGCTCAATAGTGCGAAGCGTTGCTGTAGTTTTTTAGCTGAGAATATTACCGACGAGAGTTCATGCGCCCAAGAGTATTGAAATACTCGGTTCCAGTGCGGGAAAAAGAAATTTAAATTTAAATCTATGCTATCGGTTGTTTAGGTCATCACTTTCATGGCTATAGAGTTCTACCCAAATTTTGAAGATCGTCTTCTTTTAAGGTGTACTTTTTAAGAAAAAATTGGCATCAAAATCGCTGACCTAAGTGCGCACACTTTCGTCGAGAGTTAATGGATCTGCCCATATATGTAATATAACGCGGGATGTTACTGCGATTGTGTCTACAGTTCTCACCAGATCTAGATGAAATTTGCCACACATATTCTTTGGATAATAACCTTGAATGAGTTCGAAGATGAGCGAAATCCGTCAATAAGTTTAGAAATGGTAGCCCTTCAAAATTATCAAAATAGTGAAAATCACATTTTCGGTGATTTCATTGATGTAGAATTTTTGATTGAAAAGAGATGGCTAATTTTTGATAAATTCATGTAAAAGCTCATGAAATTACCTTTAATTTGAAGTATATAACATTGAAATTTTGACAATTTTTAGTTACTTTATCAAAGTTAAGAGTTCTATTGAACCATTTTCAAACAATGTGTAGTACAACCTACTGATATATGTTAAAATAAATTTCATTTAGTGTCGAACGAATGAAAATTAACTTAGTCGATAGTTGATAATTTTAAGAATTTTTGTAATGAAACTGAAGTCAGCAGACGCGTTTAAAAATTTTTGATTTTTTTTATTAATTATATTACAACTAAAAAGATCTTTACAAAAAATTGCACTTATAGTTTTTCAAGTTTTTTACATGTGACATTTTTTTTTTAATTGTTTAATTGAAATTTTTTCAATAAAAAATTTCTAAAAATTTTTAAATGTCAGCTAACCATTTTTTGTAACAAATGAATTATGACAAAAAAAATTTATAAAAATAATTGACATTTAGAAATTTTAAAAAACTACAAATGCAATTTTTTAAAAATAATTTTTTGGAGCAAATATATTTGTTAAAAAAAATTAAAAAATTGTCAAGTGACAGCTAACTTTAATATCATGTCAAACGAAAGTTATTGAGACAAGAGATGATAATTTATTTTATTAAATCTACCTTTCATTTCGGGTGTAGCCGAATGGCGTTCTTTTTTTTAATGGAAAAAAGTTACAATTATGTGATGCAGTGATTCTCAAGAGTTAATATATGCAAATTACCCACGTGTATTGAAATATCATAATTTACAGTTAATTATAATGAAAATTTCCTTAAGAAAAATAATACCTCATTCATAATTAAAAAGAAAAAAGCAATCATTAATGATAACATTTCAAAATATTGACTGCTGAAAATGTGAGTAATACCCATGATAAAATCGATTCGAAGAATTCGATTCATTTTAAGTAGTATTACCAAACACAACATAGAGTATACTTATATTCTATAGTTTAATATAGTTTGATTTAGTTGTATGATTAAAAACAACCATATAAACACAATACTTACATTCCAATACAATAAATAAAAATTTAAATACCATTTTTTAACTAAGTTTTAATCGTTAATTTACTTCAATAGTGTCTACTATTAAAGTATTCAAATAGTATGAATTCTCAATAGTTATAAGCTATAATTAACCTATAATTCAAAATAATTTTCGCATAAACAAATAATTTATACTGCCGAGCTTAGAAAAAGGACAGTATAGTGTCATAATAATCTAATTTATAGATAGAATAAAAATGGCTACATTAGAGGATAAAATATTGGGTGAAAAATTGGAATATTACTGCAGTTCAAGTGAAGACGAAGGAAAAGATTCTGGAGATTCAGATTCTGAGGAATCAAAATCAGAATTGAAAGCAAGTGTTCAGTCAGAGGAAATTCCTTCTTCGAGTTATGATGAGTGGAATGGTACTTCGAGTAACACCGGCCCTAAAGGTGTTTTAAAGGTAATTTAATTGTTTATTATATTATAATAAATTTTAATCACATTAAATTTAACTGTCACTTCACAACTTTCTAATTTTCTTTAATAAATAAATTATGGTAGAAAAAAAAGTATTAAAAAAGTGGACTTGTAGGAATTTTAATAAATTAAAAATGAAATGTTTTAAAAATAATTTTTTACAAAAAAATTATTTCTTAAAGAAAATTAAAAAATTGTCAAGTGACAGCTAAATTAAATGTCATTAAATTTTATTAATCACAACAAGCTACTATGATAAGGTTATTTTTATTTCAGGATTGGCAAAGATTTAAACAATTGGAATCAGAAAAAAGAGCTGATCAAGAACGGGAACGTTTGCAATTAATTAAAAAATTAAGTATTACTTGTAGAAGTGCATTGGACGATGAAAAAGAAAAACTTAGTGAAACAGACCCAGATCTAGCGGAATTGCTTGAAGATGATTTTTTACTTGAATATCAAAAACAAAGAATGAAAGAAATGCTAATGAAAGCAAATAAATTTCAATTCGGTACTTTAATTAATTTAAGTAGTGCTGATGAATTTTTAGAGGCTATTGATAAAGAAGACAAGTCTGTGACTGTTATTGTACATATTTACGAGAAAAACATTCCTGCGTGTGAAGCTATGAATGGGAGTTTAATAAATTTGGCTCAAGAATATACGAACGTAAAATTTTGTAAAATTCTTGGTATTGTATCGATTTTCACTACTGTTTGAGTTTTTTTAATTATTTCATATTAATTTTTTATTATTTTTTAGGTTCGACAGCTGGCTTAAGTAAGCATTTTAAAAAACGAGGGGTTCCAGCTCTCCTTATTTACAAAAATGGCCAAGTAATTGGTAATTTTGTCAATGTATCTGACACATTAGGAACTGACTTCTATGCTTCAGATGTTGAAAACTTTTTGCTTGAAAATGGAATCATCGTAGATAAAACTAATATATCAAAAATAATTGCTGATTCAGTCAATGATGACAGTGAATAACTTGTGAATGATTTAATTTTAAAAATCTTTATTGATCTCGATAAAAAAATATAAATAGACTTTTTTACTTAAATAAATTGAACTGAATATGTTACATTACATGATACATTTAAATTTTAGAGACTATTTAATAAACGCTCTTCTTTCTCAATCGTAGATCGTAAATCTAAATACCTCCTCAATATATCGTCGTATTCAGTACCACGTAAATCCTGATATTGTTTGGATAATATTTTTTTCTTTTTTATTTCTAACAATATATCATCCAACTTTTCATCTAATTTTCGATCGAGAATTCTAAATGCATCAAGTGTTACTGATGTTTCGTTGAACATTGATATTGTATACTTAATTTTAGTAGCTTTTGCTTGTATCTCAAGAATTTCTGCTTCGAGTAATTTAGATTGTGCGTTTTTAGTATTAAAATTTCCGATATCAACATGCTTAAGTTGCAACCATTCTTCTAATAATTCAGCACAAATTAAAATATGACGTTGATATTCATCAAGAGTTTCGTCAATTTTATCTTTCCAATGGGATACGTCTAACTTATTAAAGTCAAGCAACTGTTGCTTCATTATTGAATCTTTTGTTCCCATTGCTTCTATTAAATTTCCTCCATACTCTTCGTACCTGTAACATACATTTCTTTGTTAAAAAAAAACCATGCATTCCGTTGAAATTTTGAAAATTAAAAAAAAAATAGTTAAATACAAAAATTAATTTTACTCTTGTAAATCAGCTGTTAGTAACCTGTCCGTTTTTAATTTTCTTAATTTTTTGCAGTCAGTGTAAATAAATAAATTAATTAAAAATGTTTAATCATAAAACCATAACATTCTAATTTCTCATGGCAAGAATGCTAGTATTTTTTAATTATTTTTTTATTTTTCAATTATGAAATATGAAAATTTCTTAACAGTAAATTAACTAATAAGTATGAATGAAAAACATAAGTGCGTTAAAGTTTAGTTTGAATTTATTGAATGGTCTGAAGCTCTCACGCTACATTGCCAAATATTCTGACGACATTTAAATGTAGGTTACTTAAAAATTTTCTGTGATTTTATAGTTTTAATTTCTTCTTTAATTCCACGACAACTTATATATTTTATTGCAAAAAATCAATCTTGAATATTTGGAAAACCTTATTTTGATTTTTTTTTACTCTATCTAATCGGTAGTTAATACCACAATTCGAGAAAGTTGTTAAGGTCTGACTTTCTCATAAGACTCAGAAAAAATACTAACATTTTTAAAAAATTTTTTTTCAAAACTTTGTACGTTGAAGAATAAATTAAACTTCACTAGTAGATAAATAAGAACTTTAACTATTAGATAAAAATTAATTTCATACATAGTCTAATTTATTTTATTTAACATTGATGGCGAAAGGGCCTCCTTAAATATTGGCGGAATTGAAATATCACAATTTAAAAAGCTTTTGTTTTAATTGCGATTGTTTCATTATTAATAAAGTATTTTTAGTAAAATTTGGATTTCAGAATTCAATAAAATAATTATTCATGGAAAAATTTCAGTTACCTTGAGATAAAACAATTTATGCGTTTCAATACTTCAGTTTCAACAGCTAATTTAATTGCTTTACGTTCTTCATAATTAAATTCAGGCTTTGGAATTTCTTCAATACCTAGTAAAGTTAATTTGCTATTATTGTCATTTGGTAAGACAAGATGTTTGTCTATTTTATGAACTAATAACATTTGTTTTAATTTATCTAACAACTCCGGCTGCAATTTATCATTTTCAGAGGCAATATTTTCAATAGATTGGTAAATTAATTTACGATGAGCTATTTGGTAAATAGATTCCTCGCATTTTGTTAATACTTCCAATATTTTGTTCAACGAGAAATCCTTATTTTTAACTTTTGTTGATAAATACATGGAACTTGAACATGATAAGTTCGAGATGCCAGAGAGTCCTGAAATAAAATAATTAATAATTATTCCTTTTTTATTTAAACTTTAAAAAAATAGATTAAACAATTAATTTAAATCAAAAATTTGTGAGATGGAATAACATATAGATAAACACAATCATAAATTTCTATAAAACAAATTTATTAACAAGTAGTTTTACTCTGAAAGTATTATATTCGTTTTAAATAGTAAGTTTATGTAAAGTGATAATTAACTAAGTTAAGATATTGAAATACGCATACCTGACAATTGACTACTGTCACTTTTGATACTCATATTTATAAAAGTATTTCTTACTATGTTTTCATAAGATGTTAAAATTTTAAATGTTAAATTTGATACTATAACCTCTGAAATACAAAAACTTGTAACAAGTAAATAAGTCGGCAGACTGGAGACAATATTATTATTACTATTGTTGTTGTAACATGCAGTGCTACCGTATTAAAATCAAAAAATCAGACAAAGTTGTCAAAAGGTAAAGATGTGGTCATTATAGTAAAGGTATAATCGCCATCATTAATCCCTGGGCATGGAATTTGTAAGTCGTAACCCCTCTCCATACTTTCATAGTTTAGGGTATAAATATCAGTTGGTGAAAGTGGGAGCAAGAGGGAATGTGAACTTAGGCCATGTGAAAATAAATATATTTAGAACGGTGAGTAGTGCAATGAAAATATGTAAACAAACATGAAAACAAATGAATTAAAGTTTTTATTTAGTTAAATAAAATAAAAATACAGATGAGACTGAAGTTGACAGATGGTAAAAATTTTTTTAGAATTTTATAGCAATTTAATTATTATAAAAAAACATTATTAAAAAGTTTCACATATGAAAATTAATAAAAATTACAAGTGAAAATTTTTGGAAACGTTTCTTTATTGTAATTGATTTGTTGAAAAAATTTTTAAAATCAACAGCTGAGGGCTTATTTCAGTGTTATAAATACAGTGCTTGGTTAAAAATTGGAGCCTATGATTAACGGATTAATGGAATACAATGTAATATGTGCAATGAGGATAAGATCTTCATCCGAGGTCCTATAAAATGCTTTACTCCAACCACCAGTCAGCTTTGAGCAGATCAGTACAGTAAATCGTCCCCATATCCAGTGCTATGACAAATAATTATTAAAATTTTTTTTTCCTTTTTGTTTTTTTTAAATTGACAACTTAATCTTTATAAAATAAATTTATCAACTTACAATACTTGAGGGTCAGCAGTCGTTCTCAAAATAATATCCACAGTCAGAGTCCACCAAATACATGAAAATTAACTTAGCAGATAGTTGATAATTTTAAGAATTTTTGTAACAAATAAATTATGGCAAAAAAAAACTTTATGAAGAAAATTGACATCTAGAAATTTTAAAAAACTACAAATGCAATTTTTTTAAAATAATTTTTTTGGAGCAAATTTATTTGTTAAAAAAAATTAAAAAATTGTCAAGTGACAGCTAACTTCAATGTCATACCAAATACTCCAATGTCACCGTAATAAATTTAGCCTCGAATCCTTTATCATTCACTTAAATTTGTCATTTAAAATATTTATTAAAAATAACAATGTACACTGCAAAACACTTATTTTTTAATTACAACTATTATTTCTTAATTACGTTGTATTCCAGTAGTCCGTTAATTAAAGGCTCCAAATTAATAATACTGAAGTTAGCGGTCAGCTGTCAATTTAAAAATTTTTTTTAACAAATTAATTACAAATAAAAATTGCTTCTAAAAATTTTCACTTGTAATTTTTATTAATTTTCACATGTGGAATTCTTTGATTTAATTTTTTTTATATTAATTGCATTATTATAAAATTTGAAAATAATTTTTAATGTCTGCCAATTTCAGTGTCATAACTTTTAACCAAGCACTGTATTTTTATTTTATTTAAATAAATAAAAACTTTGATTTATTTATTAACCTTTCTTGTTTGTTTACATATTCTCATTGCACTACTCACCGTTCTAAATATATTTATCTTCACATCGCTCAAGTTCACACTCGTACTTGTTCTCACTTTTACCAACTGATATTTTTCCCCTAAACTACGCAAGTATGCAGAGTGGTTACAACTTACTAATTAGATGCTCAGAGATTAATGATGGCGATTGTACCAGGCACTAACACCCATATTTTTATTATTTTTATGGTGGGGGTAAAAAGTTAAATAGACCCCACTAGACTAATATCTAACAACTGTCTGAAAAATAGCACTAGATGGCACTAGCACCTTATCCATTCTCCATATTTCTATTCTATTCATTCTCACGCACAAGATCAGATGATTATGTTATAAGTGTATACGTTCTTACCAGAGGTTAGTATCTGTCAAAATTGCGACACAGTTGTTGATATGAATTGTATCTTATAACACTGCGTATGTACATATTGAGGTATGTGTGTTAACAATTACATGAATACTGACTTTGATGTATACCAAGTATCATTTTGATTGTTTTCTTTACACAAAGATTAAAAACTTATTTGATAGTGCGTGATTAGTCACTAGTGATACCGGAATTACTGAAATATCATAAAATGATTAATAAATTTCGTTGACACTGGAAAAAAAAATAACGGAATGGTAAAATTATAGGATATAATATTATTGTGATGTATTTTAATGATGAATAAATTAAAAATATATAATAGTTGAATTAATAAAATGGGATCTAGATTGAGGTAAGTTTCATAATCATGTGTTCAAGGATTTAACATATTACTTTCTCTTTGATTTATTTTATTTATTTAAATTTTACTATATTATAACACAATGAATATATTTTTTATATAATTTCTAATAGACGATCAATCATTGATTGTTATTATCGTTTTTCTAGACAAAATGTTAAACATTTATTTGAGTGTTTTTGTGAAGTGGCTGCTCCAGTTGGTGAAAAATCAGCATGGATTTTACAGAGATATCCAGAATCGTTTGCAGATAATGAAATCTTAAAGTCAGTTCCGAAATTTTCTTATCCATGTGAATTCGAAAAGTGAGTTCTTAGGATAATTTACTTTTTTTGTTTTATAATTTTTTTCTTAACTATAGAAAGCTACTCATTTCTTTCAGAACCACTGTGCAGCATTTTTCATTTGTTCTCACAAGTATTGATTCTAAATGGACTTTTGGTTTTTGTCGACATGATCCGAAAACTGAAACTGCTTTAGTTATCTTGAGTTCACTTCCGTGGCATGAAATGTTTTACAAGTAAATTAATCTTATTTCAATTTTCAATCTTAAAAATTTAATCATGTTTAACATCGATAAAATAAAATTTTTTTAGACTTTTAAATCATATTGCATCACTCACAACAAGCAGTAATAGCGGAGATTTATGGAAATTTCTTGGAGATGTTTATGCAAGTAATATTCCTATGCCTGGAACGTCAGTTACTATTGCTTTACCTGATCCAAATATTGTAAGTTTTACTAAAAATAACAAAAGAATTAAAAATTGAAATTGGTTTTAATAATTTTTGATTGTTTATAGACATATTGTTGTCAAAGTCCACGTCAATTTGAGCTTCCTAGTATACCAGAAAACGTAAGTCAGTAAAATATATCTTTTTGAAATTTCCTATGATTTTGGAGCTTAAAGCTATTACTTAAAGCTTGAAATTTCCCTAAATTTTACCATTTTAAGAATTTTTTTTTATTTTTATTAAACTAATATATTTTGGTAATAATTGTAATTAATGCAATAATTTAATATCAATTCTAGCGAAATTTAACCGAGTATTATAGTGCAGTTGATTCACACAATATGATTATGATATTTGCATCAATGTTATATGAACGTCGTATAATATTTACGTCTAAACGACTATCAAGGTTAAGTGCCTGCGTTCAAGCTTGCAATGCTTTAATATATCCAATGATTTGGCAGCATATATATATACCAGTTTTACCTGTAGCTCTAATAGATTATTTATTAGCACCTATGCCATTTTTAATTGGTGTTCCTACTTCGATTCTTGAGGTATAGCAATGACTGACCCTTAATATTTATCTGAACAAATTATACAATGACTTTTTTTTTAGCGAGTACCAAGAAATGATTTGGGTGATGTTGTAATACTTGACGCTGATAACAACACCATAGAATCACCATTTCAGGATTTAGAATCATTACCTCAAGATGTTTTAAATAATTTGAGAAAAGCTTTACGCAATAGACCGGCTCTTCTTGGTGACGGTGTGTCTAGAGCATTTTTACGTGCATTGGTCCAACTTACTGCTGGATATCGAGAAGCACTTACACTTCAACAAGGAGAACGGATAACATTTGATCAAAATGCATTTGTTGAAAGTCGACCATATTCAATGCAGCCATTTCTACGAAAAATGTTGGAATTGCAAATTTTTCAGCAAGTTAGTTCTAACAACCAAATTAAAAAAAAATCTTATTAATTTTTGTATGCAATAATTAATGAAAATATATTATTTAACAGTTTATAGAAGAAAGACTACATATGCTCAATTCTGGACTCGGATTTTCTGATGAATTTGAAATGGAAGCGTGTAACTATTCAGATAAATCAACTAGTAAAATTATCCAACAGTATCGGGAGTGGACTACTACAATGAAAAAAGAAGGATCTGCATTTTTTCGCAGTGTCAAAGACAAGGCGAATCCGGCTGTGAAAAGTGCTGTTAAATCAGTTAAAGATAAAGGAAAAAATATGAAAACTGTTTATAAAGGCTTAAAATGGAAAAGTAATTTAATTAATAATATTATGTTTTATTTATTATTTTCAATTCTATTATTAAGTTAATATTTTCTTTAGATCGGTCGCGTGGAAATGAAAATAGTATACGTTTTCATCAGCCTCGTTCAGCTCCTAGTTCACCTACATCTGACAGAAAGCTTAATATATTTGGCTCTGGTTTTAAATCACCCAGTGGATTCACCGCGACAACTAGTTATAGAAAAGAGCTTAGATTGCGCAACAGTAATATTCCTGATACAAGGTATATGATTTTGTGTACTATTAAAACTACTTGGAATAAGATTGTCAATGAGTTAGTAGAATAATTCTTTATTTTTATCATGTAGAATAGTTCTTATTACTTTGTTTTTGTAACTTAATTTTGTTTTTGTTGTAACTAATTTCGTTTTTACTTTCATGTGAAAAAAAAATAGTAGGAAACAGTACTCCCCATTGAACCCAAGTTCACCAGAAGAATCAGATTCTCTTCCAGAAAGATTGAATATAGACTTAATGAATGAACTTCAAGATGTGATATTTCCAAGTACACCAACAGTAGATAGAACGGTATGTTTGTATTATTTAGATATTTATTCGTTCCCAACATTGGCTGACTTTGTTTTTTGTTAATGCTTGTATAGTATAATTATTTTATTTAAGAGTGCCATTAAAATTTTTTCATTGTTTTATACGTTTAAAAGATCATTGATGTTACATTAGTGTTGAGTGTATTTTATGCATCAACTTGCAGTTGAAACCAGTACGCAGTTTAGACAGTTTGCGATCTGCATGGACTGGGCGCTTGAGGCACGGCTCACCTCCCTCTGTACCTTCCAATGAAACCTTACCAAACAAAAACTTTCAATCTGTTTCTTTATCATTAAAATCGCCTAGTAATATTGTTTCTAAGGTAGAACGTACTGAGGATTCATATGATAACCAAATCAAAAAATTTAACAATCAAAATTCGACCATATTTTTTACTAAACAAAAACCATCACAAACAGTTGCTACTGGCAGTATAGATAAAAAAAATAATGATTTAATAAAATTAACAAATCCGTTTATTAACTTTGATGAAAGATTAAGTCAAAGTAAAGGATTGGACTTGGACAATCCATTCGCAAATGGTATGATTGGGAAAGAATATGATCCTTTCGATACGTCTCAAATACATACCCGTCTTAATAGTTCTTTCAGCGATCCTATCACGCATAACCCATTGAAAAAAAATTATTCCTTATCAACTAATGAGTTGTCCTCATGCTCTGCACATTTGAAGGTAAACACTATCATATAATTTTTTTTTGCACATTTATGTTCTGTTTTAAACTATCTTGTTCTTTGTTAACTTCATTAGATTAACATTATGTGACTAAAAAATTTCATTTTTGAATAAAGTCATGGCTTTGTGTAATCGATGCACTGAAAAAAAAAAATATTTTTATAAATACCTCATGTTTAAAAATTTTATGGTAAAGAATTTAAAAATTTTATGAAAAATATTTTTTTCAATCGAAGATAATTGACTTAACTCGAGTTATTGTAATTTTATCTTTCTGTAAATTTTTTTTTTAAGAAGACTATTCGTGGAAGACAATAATTTTACTATTGCTTAAGTATGTACATTCAACGAGAAAATAATGATATTTAACGATTTTTATCTGTAAAATGTTGACTTTATGAAAGTTTTTTTTTATCAGTGCAGCCATTTCATTCATTTTTGTCAGTTATCAGCTTCAATAGAAAAATATTAATTTAATTATTATTTAAATGAACAGTAGGTCTGATTTATTTAAAAACTATACATTTTTTTTTAATAATTTTAACAGTCCTAGTTTTTAAATCTACTCTACCTCTGTAAGAAATTAAGATGCCATTAAAATATCCTTTACGCTATGAAAAGCTTGAAATAAGTTCTGAAAAATTATTTCCTCTAGATATTTTCCTGTATATCTCATTATTATACAAGAAAATTTAATTAAAAATTTTTTTAATTTATTATTTTAACAGCCTATGTTTTATTTAAGGTAATCTTGAATCAAAATCAAAAAATTGATAACTTTTTGGTTAATATTTTAATTTGTAAAATTTTTTAATGATACCAATTACTTCTTAACTATAATATTATTTCTTGCTATGATAATTTTTTTATAGTAATAAAAAGAAATAATTAAAAATCCTAATAACTATGAAAAATTCTTCAGGAAACAGGTGCAGTGCCAGATTTAATTAGACTGGATTCAACAAATAGCGATGAAGATATTGATCCGCTTTTGTCAAAATCTTTTGTAAACACCAATCAAATGTCTCAATCGCTTCATATACCTACATCAAGCGAAGGTTTAAGTAATCCTCTTTATCCTTATTTTTTACCTCGACATAGTAATACTGACAGCAATGATGGAGTGGAAAAGAATTCTAAAGATGAACTGGGTGATTTAGATCTACTTCAAGAGTATGGATTAGATTTTCATAAATTTAATTTAACAAATGGTACATCTTCAACAAGGATATCAGAAACCACTAATAATTTTGATAATGTTTTTGGTTTATCTTTTCCGACATCTACGGCGAAATCACAAAATCATTGGACAAAATTCGAATAAAATTTTTATATTTGTGATATTATTATTGTTTAACATATCAATATATTGTACATAGATTAAATTGTTTTGTTACCCTGATGTTACGCCAAAAAAGACAATTAAGTAAGCTTTAAAATTTCGATACTTTGTTACTTTTTAGTATCGTTAGTGATGTTTCATAACTATTACTCTGGCAGTGAAAGTAATTGAATAATTTTACGACATCTTTGAAAAACTTAGAGGGTTTTCAAGATTGCAAAAGATAGAGATTTACATTTTAGAACATGAAAAAAAATATCTATGAAAATCTTATTTGTTGTGTATTTATAAAAATTAAAAAGTATCATTTTACAATAATTTTTTTGAGATACATACTATTTTAAATCTATGATACGTACATACTTTTAATATACACCGTCGAAAATTCTCCATAGACTACAATTGTTCATCATGATTTTAATAATCACTTTAATTTGTAAATTTTTTTTTTTTTTTTTTTTTCGTGAATTCGAAATTATAAAACTTTGTAAAGTTGTTAGAAAGAAATTTGTTGAATTTGGATAATATATGATCGAATTGAATTTATTAAAGTTTTTACGACCGAACAGAATTGAAAAAATCTTTGTATAAAAAATTTTAACTGAATACCAATTAATTTGTATTTATAATTAGAAAAATTTTTTTTAAAAATATTTTTGAAATTTAATAAAATGTCAATAAATTGTCGAATATTATCATCAATTTTTTTTTCAACTGTAAATTTGTTTTAATAAAAAATATAAATTTTTAGGTAATTAAATTAATACCTAGAAATTAACAACGATTGTATTATATTTGTTTATAATAGTAGATTATTTTAACAATAATTTTGTTATATAAATTTACAATATACTAATTTTACTGTAATATATATTAATGAAATTTTACTTATTACAGTATTTGAGATTATAAACAATAAAAACAAGTCTATGATACTTTATGATATATAAAGTAAAACGAAAAAAAAAATACATGATTGTTTTTATATTATTATTATTAAAGTACAGTTAATTATAAGCGCTTATACAAATCATTTTACTGTCCTAGAAATTTAATTGAGTTTAAAATAATAGTTCTTACAATCATTTTCCAAAAATGGAAGAAAGGTTTTTATCTGTAAGTACAATCTTCAGATTGTATTCATTTAGGATCTTTTTGGTATTTTCCAGAAAACTCTAATATATCCTGAAATTAAAACTTGTAGAGAGGCTCCTAAAATGAATGGTAGCAAATTGAGTTCATTACTGAAAAATATCAAAATAGTTGAACTTATATTACTTTCGAAGATCCTTTATAGTAATTCAACAAGACGTGGGTTACATTATCCGGTCGAACAAAAATATTTAACCATTATATTAATTATGTTGGTAAGCGAGCGTATGTTAGTTAATCTTTAATATTTCAAAATTGTCATGACGAAGCACAAAAAATAGGAATGTAGATTATTGATTTGTATCTGACTGGTATATTTTCTTTCATTGATGACGACAAACTAATTGCATTTTTCGACCATGAAATTTTCGTTGTCAATAAATTCCATTTTTTTTTTGGCAAAGCGAACAAATCTATCGTATCTCCGAGTTAAAATCTATTATCTACGCCATACCAGGATATTTAAACATTCTCAATTTTTCCGAGTAAAATTTTCAATTTCTCTTTATCGAGAAATTGATGAAATAAAACGATAAATATTGAGAATCTTTAATTTTTTAGATATTCTATTGGCTTAGAAAATGATTTATATTGCATGCTAATTTTTTCATTTTGAGTTTTATTTTACCGAGTAAAGTGTCATAATTATGACACTGAATTTGAGAGACATCTGATAATTTTTAGAATTTTTTTAACAAACAAATTATATCAAGAAAATTTAATTTAAAAATTCCATCTTTAGAAACTCTAGAAAATTATAAATGAAATTTTTGTAAATAATTTTCTATACTTAATTCATTTTTCAAGAAAAATAAAAAAATAGTCGTGTCTGCTAACTTCAGCCTCAATCATAATTCTTTCAATGATTTGATAAGTGAAAAATCGTACTTCAATATAATATCAATTACAATTATATAGATTTAAATGTATTAAACTAAAAATCGATTTTAAATCTATACGACATTCTGATAATACCACTCCCGTTTATCCCTCCGATTGAATTGACGGTAAATGCTGGGGTAAAAATAAAAAACTGTTTTATAACTTTAATCGATAGTTTCTTAATAATTATAATTATAAAGAACTAAATAAAATTATGCAAATCTAATTAATTAATTGCAATAAAATAACAGCAGATAAAATTACTTTTACAAATCATAAAAAAGAATTTGTTCAACAAAACTTATCTATTCTTTTATATTTTACAAATTTTTGATTATCAAAAACAATACAATTATAATTTTTTGATCGTTTTAAAAATAATGCTTTTTATTGATTATTAATTTTTGTCTTTGAAATTTGAATTTATACAATATACTTATTATGAAAATAGAATATAATATAAGTTTGTTGCTGGTAGTCATGGTTACGAATGAGTGTATGGCTGCCACTTAACAGTTTGTATTAGACAGTTGTAACGAGTGGGACTAAAAAACGTCACAAAATTATAAACATTTACAATATTTACAGTGTAAAATAATTTTTTTTTTTTATAAAATTTTGTTCATCTACTGAATATTTAATTAAATACAGTATTTTAGAAACATTATTATCAAACTTTTCAAATTTTTAAAATGAGTCGACAATAATTATTTCAGTTTCAGTGTAATAAATTCGTCTGTGAGTTATCAACCGAAAATTCTTAAAATTGCTATCGAAAAAATAAAAATTTCAGAAAATAGTTACAACTATCAAAAACTCACGTGTTATTTAAATTTGATAGGTATTTGCGACTGAGCCATGAAAGGTTTATAGTCTTGTTTTACTTTAAGAAAATCTATATTCTCGCGTGCTAGATTGTTTAAGATGGATAAGTGACATGCAATTGTAAGAAAATGCTAATTTCAAGTTACATACTAGGACTTTTGATATCGTCCCAGTTACTAAGTATCTGAGTACTGTATAAAAGTATTTCTTCTTTGCTCTATATTATAAAAGTTCAATCCCGTGCCTAAACAAATAAGTCGGAATAATCTTTTTTCAAATCACTAAATAATCGTCTTTAAAATACTCTTAAACGTAGAATATATATTTTAAAGTATTAATTAAATAATTCGTTACAAATTAAGAGAGTTTATTTTATGAATTGTACACAGAAAGAAAAAAAATTTTGAGTCAAGCGTAAATTTTCTTAAATCAAGAAAATCTTAAGGAAGACTGAAAATTTCTTGAATGAAGTTAAAATTTTTTGAACAAAGTTAAATTTTTTTAAGCCAAGAAAATTTCTTCTTGCTCCAAAATAACTTCAGTCTTCCTTATAATTTTCTTGGTTAAAGAAATTTTTTTTTTCTGTGTATATGTAGAAATTATTAATAACCTGATGATGTTCTATTTAGTAAAAACAATCGTTAATTTAGCATAGACTAAAATAAGAAAAAAAGGTTTGTAGTAAAACATAAAGTACTATAAAACTAGAGCACATAGTATAGTTAAATGTGAGCTTAATAATTAATAATTAGTGAGCTTCGTAAAGCAGATACTGTAAAGTTATTATTTTCAATGTTAAGTTTTGAGGACAGTGACACCGATGAAGTTCTCCGTGACCTTATTGACAGAATGCTGTATAAAACACACACAATTAGAAATAACATTAAAAACCATTGGGTTGATTATGCTAACATGAAGAACATTACTTTTACTCTGATCTGTACATTAATGGATTAGCAATTCAATTATTAATTGAATATAAAGTCAGTTCAATTGTTAAAGAATAAAAGTGTTTATAAATATGAATCGATATATTACGTTGAATCAACTGGGTGATGGCACTTTTGGATCTGTTGTGCTTGGTCAAAGAGTTGATACCGGGGAAAAAGTAGCGATTAAAAGAATGAAAAGAAAATACTATTCATGGGAAGAAGCGATGAATCTTCGAGAAGTTAAGGTTTGTTTTCTTTCTTCATAATTTTATTATATTATTAGTGTTTCTATTTAAATTATTAATAATTATTTTTTTATAGTCTTTAAAAAAATTAAATCACGCTAATGTAGTCAAGCTAAAGGAAGTAATCAGAGAAAACGATGTGCTTTACTTTGTCTTCGAATATATGAAGGAAAATTTGTATCAACTTATGAAAGATAGGTAAAAATAGATACTAATAGTACATTTTCGATATTTTTGAAGTAATAGCTACGTTTATAAATCATGTCTAAAGTTTGTTCCAATTCTATTAGTGATTATTAACATTTTCTAAGGTTACACGAGAAAAATTAACTGTATTTTTTTTTTCAGTTTCCTTTAAAAATATGGTAATTAATCATGTTTTGTCCTTTCGGCGCAATTAAAAAATAGAGATTATACTCAAGATTTTTACAAGTTTTCAGAATCGTCAAAAATTAATTTTTTTTTGTCTTTAATCTTTTTTTCTGTTCGTAAACTATTGAATTAAATACAAGAAGTTACCAAAACTTCAAAAAAATAAAAAACTGAAAGATTATCGACTAGTCGATTTAATTTGGAATTCTGAATCAATATTTGCTGATTATTATGTATAAGAAACCCCATCTTTTTATTTTTTATTTGCGTCTAATCTTTCATTTTTATACATTAATCTTTTGAATAGAAAGAAAAAATTTAATATCTTTTGATATTTATGTAAATCTTTCACTCACACAGTAATAAATTTTGCGTCAATGCGTCAAACAATTTTGTGTTAAATATTTAACACTTTTTTGTGTTAATTTAACACTTTTGTGTGTTAATTTAATACAATAAATGTTAAATTTACATACAAACGTGTTAAATATTTAACACAAAAATTTCTTGACGCGATGACGCAAAATTTTTTACTGTGCACAAACATTTAAAGTACACACCACTTTCAAAGTTAAAAAAATCTCACACACCCTAAAGAAATATTGATTTGAAATTCTTAAAACATGTATTAATTTTAAAGTAGAGAAAAATATAATATAAGAAAAAGAATCAAAAACAAAGAAGAAATCAATTTTCGGCGATTCTAGAAATTTTTATTGACCTCGAAAATTTTTCTCAAGAAGCTAATTTTCGGAGAGGAAATTCATAACAGGGATAAACTAGCATATTTTTATTGAAAACTCGAAAAAAAAATTAGTTGCATTATTTTGCGTCACGTGGATCGATATATATTTTTTAACTCAAATTAATTAAATCAAACTTATTTTAGGGATAAATTATTTCCGGAGCCAATCGTTAGAAATATGATCTATCAAGTTCTTCAGGGTCTGGCATTCATGCATAAGCATGGATTTTTTCACCGTGATATGAAGCCAGAAAATCTTTTGTGTATGGGCCCCGAATTGATAAAAATAGCTGATTTCGGATTAGCTCGTGAAATACGCTCTAGACCACCGTATACAGATTACGTATCAACGAGATGGTAAGCCGTCAAGACACTTATTTCAACACTAATTTATTGATTATTAATTATTTTTGTATTAAAATTAGTAACATACGCACGCGCGTATGTTAGATTGGATATAATCGTCTTCAAATTATTAAATTGTATAAAAATTTTCAATTAAATCAGGTATAGAGCACCCGAAGTATTACTTCATTCAACAACTTACAACAGTCCAATAGATATTTGGGCCGTTGGATGTATCATGGCTGAATTATATACATTTCGACCTTTGTTTCCGGGAAAAAGTGAAATCGATGAAATTTTCAAAATTTGCGCAGTCATTGGTACTCCAGATAAAGATGATTGGCCTGAAGGTTACCAGCTTGCAAATGCAATGAATTTCAAATTTCCTACAATATCAAGAACTCCACTTAAAGACATTATCCCTAATGCTGGTCAAGAAGCTATTATTCTTATGGAAGATATGTTGGAATGGAACCCTATAAAAAGACCTACTGCTCAACAGGCATTACGGTAATATTTTATATCGTATTTACATATCATTAAAGTAATAATTTATATTGACAGCTGAATCAATTTTTAGATATCCTTACTTTCAAGTGAATAATTCAACACGGGTAATGAGCAGTAGAAAGCATGGAATTCATCCTCATCAAGAACTTGCCATGAGCAAAATTAATTTTTCTCCGACAGGACATTTATTGAAACACAATCAAAATTTAAATAAAAACATTGATGAGTCTCAATCTCTTGAAAAAATCGTTGTTGCACAACCGCAACAACAGCAATTTACTTTGCCTGTTCTAAATAGTCGAAAACAAGATAACGTGCCAAGTTGGGAAAATGCAAATTTTACTAAAGGATTAGGGTGAATTTCATTATTTATTTTTATGTAAATATTTTTTTAGTTAATAAATTTATTACTCAAATTACTTTTCGTAGGAATAAAATAACTCTAGGAAATACTGATTCAAAGTTCGCCGATGAAACTAGTAAGCAAAATGGCATTAACTGGAATGAAAATTATGAAATAGAGAATCAAAAAATGAATGGAAATTGGTTAACACCATCAGTATGGAATGAGCAACTGCCTTCACGAAATTGGAATCAATCTCAGTCAAATCATAAAAATAATCGTAAAGTTTCAGCAAAACAGCATTATCTTAGTGTCGCTCGATATGTTGTGGGCCAGAGCACAAATCTGTCATCCAGGTATCAAAAAATTCGTCGTATAATCAGAGATACACTCATTGTTTATTTATTTCTTGGATTAACTTACTGTTTTGGATGCTTATATTTGGGACAAAAATCATTTCACCTATGGCTTATTTATTTTGCTAATCAAATTGGTCAAGAAATTGAATCAATTCTTATTTATGTGGGATTACAAAAACCGGTTCCGCCTCCTCCATCTTATTCAATTATGAATTCATTATTTTTCATTGCACAATTTATTTTGAAAGCTTTTGAATTTATATCAAATATTTTTAGTTATATCAGTGCCTTCAAGATTTTTGATATATTTTTAAATTATTTTTTAGATTCTACAACTTTTACAACGTCGATAACTTATCGCATATTTTCTTATATAATAAATCATTTTATATTTTTGTACAGCCAAATTGTACAATTACATAAATAAAGTTTTTGAATTATTTATTAATTATGTTTTTATTTATTTTTTCGGTATTATTAGAAACGGTGAAGTTGACATGGGTCGTTCAAGATTATTATTGAATGGTATGGTAGCCCAGCCGGTATCAGAAAAGGTCGACGATTCAATGGATTCATTTTGGGGAACTCGAGAGAATTTAGAAACACAAGCAAGGCAGCATTATCTCGTCAGAAATTGTTACTTATCAGAACAAAATAATAGAATGCCGTATCCTAGTGTTTATGGGACACACGCTATTAGTAAGAAGTTTTATTGTTAATTAAATCATTATGATTTAGTTTTTGTTTTTATATTAAATACTAATTACTAATTATTTATTAAAAAACCTCATCTAGAAGCACCGGCAAAAACTATTCTTCAGCCGAGCTTATTTGGGACCCGTCCTAGTGGTAGTCTTCATGGAAGAACAGACTGGGCCGCTAAGTACCTTAAATGAAATAGATTATGTGAGCAAGAAAACTTAACTGTGATATAATAATAATAATTAAACAATGTTAATTTTATGTTTACATAATATAAAAAAAACTAAATAACAATTACTATATTAACCTTAGAATGGTTGGCTATTTAACAAATAAACAATCTCTGCTGTCACTTGATGGCATATTATGTTTTATATAAATAAAATTGTTAACGATCAATTATCATCATTTTTTCATAATAGATAAATACATTTAATGATGGTAAAATAAAAGTTCTGACAGTATTAAAATTCCTGTTCAACCCCTGTTTAAAAATATTGATTGAAAAGAATTAAAAATGATAAAATTCGAATTCTTTTTAATAATTTCAATTCTGTTGTTTGTATATATAGATACACAGTTTGCATGGAGTGACCGCTTCTCAATTCTTTTCAATCAGTATTTTTAACCAGGTACTTTTCTTTAGTATCACATTTAAAACATACAAAATTACGCCTAATATAATATATATACTACACTAGCTGTTACCCGCCCGCTTCGCTGGGCATTTTATAGAATTGTATTTTTAGATCTAAACTTGAAATTTAATTAGAGTATTGTTTTGACTTGTACAAATTCCAAATTTCATCGAATTATCATATACCTTTTATCCATGTAATTATTCCAGCTAATATTCATTGTAACTTTCAATGTGCAATCATTATAATGTTTGCGTGGCTTTTTTTCAAAAATGAATAGTTGACACGAAGAAAAAAATTTGAAATGAGAATTTGCAGTCTATAGGAGCTATAGCTTGGAAATTAAAAATTTTTAATGTTAACACTCACCTTCGCAAACCCCTGTGAGATGAGCTATCATAAAATTTGCCCATAGACTTTTTCTACATCTCTTACAGAAGATTCCTACCAAATTTGGAGTTGATAGAAGCTATAGTTTAAAAACGGGAATTTTTTATTATTAACGCCCCCTCAATCCTCTTTGGGGTAGAATATCGTAAAATTCGTTCATAAATTATTTTTTCATCACTTACAGAAAATTCCTACAAAATTTGGAGTCTGTAGGAGTTATAGCTTGAAAATTAAAAATTGTGATTGTTAATATCCACCCCCGCAACCCTCTGTGAGATGGGATGTCATAAAATTCGTTGATAGATTATTTTGTAAAATCCGTTCTTAGCTGACCTATACTCGGCGAAAGGAATATTCCTGTCAAATTTCAAGTCTCTAGGTCTTATAGTTCCAGAGATATCGTGATGAGTGACTATATCTATAGAAAGTCTCCTATATATATATATAGATACGGTAAAAAACAATTAATTTTAAACATTTGTCATTATCCATCGGATAGATTAACTTTTGTGGTAGTTTTTATTTCTTCTGTATCATTAAGCATACATCATAAATTTTTGCCACTATTCAATCTTTGCGTTTGCGGTGAAATGTTGATATACAATAAGTAAAATATTAACGATATTAAAATTAAATTACAAAGAAGATAGACAATATGTTATTTTTTGTTTCATTTTTTTATACAATTCATTTAACTTGACATTTTTTACATTTAACATAGTATTTATTACACCATTTTTATATATACTTTTTCACAAAACTAGTTGCCCATAAAAAGTTCCCTGATATATATAAATATTCTCCTTTTTACACATGATATAATTAAAAGCTACTCGAATTAACTAGTTATCAGTTTTACTTTTTAGTTCCATTTAATTTATTAAATTATCTCAATAATATTGATTTATGATGATAACAAAAAAATTCCTTTTAATAAGTATCTATTAAGTAAATATATTTTAAATGAAAATATGTATTTATAAAAAATACTTAGTATAATTTTTAGAAAATAAAAGAAAATTAAGTGATCAAAATTTTGTGCCTGTCTTCGGCTTTAGATATGTTTAATAAAAATAGTAATTCATAAAATGTGTGAATAACTATTTAGTTAGTAACTTGATTTTAAATCACATTAAAAAGTAATTGTACTTCTGTGAATTTGATAGTTTGGTTTTCAAGTCTGCTTGAAAGTTATTTTTTTTTGTACGGATAGTTTTTAAACAATTATTTATATGGATTTGTTCATAAAGATTTTAGATACTACAACAACAGCAACAACAACAGTATTGAAAAAATTGATAAAAATAAAATTTGCAAATTAAATAAAATACTAAAGCACTTCGAAAGTTATTAACTGTGAGAGAGAAATATATTGAAATTTAAAAATAATTACTATTATTTTTAAGAAAGAACTATTTTCAATTCAATATAGTAGATAAATACGTCTCTTGGTTTCGTAATGCCTATTTTGAAAAAAATGATGACTTAAAATTTCGCTATATCACAAAAAGTGTGTGACGACTAAAATTTGATAAAAAACGTTTAATTAAAAAATTTTTGAAGTTAATCTAAAATTACCAACCACATCACTTTAAATTTCAATTTGATCTTAACTCTATAAAGTCTCTTTCTTTCGTCAAAGTCCATTAGTAAAATAATATAAATAATTGAAAAAATATCACGAATCGAAAATTAAAAAAAAAATGATTTGTTTTCATTAAATTGATAAAAATAAAAGTAAAAACTTAAAAATGAATTTCAATTATGCTGAAAATTAAAAACTTAAGAAGTAATTTCTAAAATGAAGATCATAGACAAAACTAGCTGTTTATATGTCAATAAAAAAGACATCATTGAAATTTTAGTGTTTTCAGCTTTTTTTAAAATATCATTAAATCAACTTGTAACAAAAAAATATATTTATTTCCATTATTATTTAATTTATTCAATAAAGTAAGAACCATTAAGTAAGAAGTAAAAATAAATGGTGATGGATATGTCACAATTGAGTATTTAACCGAAAAATGTTTTCGGAAGGTGGATTACAACAAAACTCATTATACATTATCATTGATCTCTTTAGCAAGAATGTCACAAAGGTTATTATTGTATAAACATTATTAAAATTATTACTTTGTGAGTTTGCGGTAAAATTGTATGAAAGATTTTAAGTAAATACATATATAAGAAAAAAAAAAAACAGATTAGGGCTAAACAGATTTTATGGAATTGGTGACTTCCAAATTAATTTTGCGTCAAAAGTTGTTTCGAGTCATTCTTTCTCTCGAGTCAATAAAAATTTCTATTTAAAGCACTTCTCAAGTGCAAATCATAGAGAATATACTCTATCAAAATTTTATCGTCATTGACAGTAAAACTGTTAGCACAACATTTACATTAAGATAGTGATTTTTTGACAAAAACACTTATAATTCATAATATATACCGTTTATAAAATAATTTTTAATTTCCTCTCATGAAATTTGTTATACGAAAATCGTCAAGCTTTAAAAAACCTAAGTGAATTGATATTTTAAAAAGAAATGAATTTTTATTTTATTTAAGCTATTGAACAAAACATCTTGTTAGCAACAATTTCAAATTCACTTGATAATGATATGTAAAAGGAAAATTTACAATTTAATGCATAATTATTGTAAAATTCCAGTGTTACTTTTTTTATAATTCTAAAAGTATAGTCAAAATGATAGCTGATGATAAAAAATAGCATATTTTAGATGAGTAACTAAGGTATTAAATTGTCGTTTAAGTAGGGAAGTAATTAAAGAAAGAATCATTCACTTGAAAATTCTAACCGTTGAACCGTTGTTGACTAAAAGCTTTGAATCTTGTATTATCTTCAACATTGCAGTCACTTTTTACGTAGTAAAATATATGATTTTATATTTGTAACAGTTTTAGATCCCTCATAGTAAATTATGAGTCATTAATCAGAGGATTCATTAAAAATTTAAAATTTCTCGAATTCACTAAAATTTCAAATTGAAAATGAATAAATAAAATTAATTTAATTTTAATGTTGAATGATTGCATTGCTAATAGTAGATGTAACATTGGTAAAAATAATTGGTACTGTTGTGGTTGATGTTGTGTTAAGAGCATTCCCTAAAAGTATTGCTGTTTTATTTGTCATTAAGGAAGTCGTTAAGTGTGTTGCCATTTTAGTAGCAGTTGTTGTCATTAACATGTTTGATATTTTACTAATATTTTTAATTGTTGGAAGAGTGGTGTGTTTGATACTGCTCGCTAATATATCTGTTGTCATATTATTACTTATAAATGTTGTTGGTACAGTGGACGTCAATAAGTTTACACAAATTTCTTTAGTAGTAACAGGATGACCAAGAAACGCATCCAATATATAAGCTAATAACGATCCAAGTGTGAGACCAGTTGTGTAAGATAGGGTCATGATATTTCCAGCTAATTCACGGTGTTCTTCAGGAACTTTACTTGGGGCTTGAATCATCGGGACACTACCAACGATTCCGTTAGTAAGTCCAAGTAACCACGAAAAAAGAAGTGGATAAATTTCGCTTGACAAAATTGGTGCATGTCTTGGAATCGCACATAGTAAAAAGAGAGGTATAAGAAGTATACGAGCGATTGAAAAATACACCAGTTGTGTTCGTGTCCATTCGTACGATATTGACGCTAAAATTTTTCCAAGCAAATCTGCACCATTAAATGTTGCCATCAAGATTACCGGCATCCATGATTCGAATTTACAAGATATTATTTCTGATACTATTCCTGGGTAAAGACAAAGTGTAACAAAATAAGCTACACCAATACTCGCCATGTAAGGAAAAATAAGTTTTGCTACTTCTAGTCTTGCTAACAATCCTCCTAAAACAGTTTCAATTAATTGATTAATTAAAAATAATAAAAATAATAAATAGAACTTACTTTTGATGCCTGACCAAGGTTTGCTGCTTTGATTTCTCGAAAATCCTCGCATCACGACAACATCTTCAACTTTATATTTTGGACCAGTACCGCTTAAAGGATTTCCTGATGGACCATTTGGTTCATACACTGGATTACTGAAAGAAAATGCTGAATATTGGGCTCCATTTGGATCACCACCAGAATCTACGGCTAGAGGACTTGTTTGAAGTTTTAATATTCCATATTGCCCTTTACTGGAATCTACTTGCTCCAATGGGTCCATAAGACCGATGTCCTCAGTGGGTTCAAGCGTTATTTTATTGCGTTCTTGACAAAGATGAATATAAAATTGAACAAATTCTGTTTTTCTGACTAGTCGGTATAGAAGTCTGCACATGAGAATTGTAGTTATGGATAAAATGAAGAATATTGATGTATTTCCACGTTCATCATTGATTAATAATTTAGTAACTAATCGATTAATTGACACCCAAAAACCGGCTAAACTTTCACCTGCCATCACTGCCTGCGTATATCTTGATGGTAGCATTGAAGTGTACCCATAAAAACTTGATTGTTGAACTAAAAAAAATAGTTCAATTATTCTATATTATAGCATGTATTACATGTAACTAAAATCGTAACTAAGTCTAAGTTTAGTAAATTGTAATTGAAGTAATTGTAAGAGTCTAAAAATTCTTTCTGTTTGTAAATATCTTTTCTTGATTAGTAAGAAAAAAAAATATTACATTAATGAAAAATTGATTAAGAATTCTGTATTCACTTACCCATTCGAAAAAAAAGTCCTTAATCAATTTTTTTCGACTGATAATTAAGTTAATAGAACTAACTTGTATTTAATGACTTTGAAAAATATAATAAAAAATCACCTGTGCATCCTATTGAAACAATTGCAACTGCGATTAAATTAATTGTATAAGATGTAGCCACTCCAAAAAGTTCCCACCATATTTCTGATATAACGACAAAATTTAGAGTGACAATTGAAACAATGTACCCTGAAAAAGAAAAAAATTATATGTAAATTTAGACTGTAGAATAAGAAAATCTTCTTTTATCAAAAAACAACAAAATTGTTTATTTTTATTACCAAATACAATTCTTGTATTCAGAGATATTGTTTCCACAAGAATGTTATTGGCACAAACAGCAAAGAAAGCCATCGTTATATATACAACTGACATGTCAAAAATCACGGTTGTGCCTGGATACCGGGCTTGAAAATAATCTACCGGAATAACAAAACTGCAAAACAACATTTTATTGAGATCAACATTGATGATGAAATCGAAAATTAATTTGAATCCATATCAAAATACCTGTTGTACGGTAATAAAAATCCTGCTCCCGCAAGGACCAAAGCAAGATAAACAAAATTATAGCGATCAACCGGGGGTGTCAGATGATCTAATCCATTAACAAACTTAAATTCATTTACACCCCTTGCTTTACCAAGTTGCACGTAACCACGACTTAAATTTTCATCCATATTGAAATTATTTCAAAAACGATTTCAGTTGTAATTATTAAATGAACCTTATTTAGGGGCTCATATTATGATTTTTAAAATTAATAAACTATCTTCATGCTTTTTTAAAAACTACTTTTCACTGATATGACTTATTTTATCATTTTTTGATTTATATAAGTATAATCACACTGAATACATATTCAAGGAAAGCTCTTTACGTGTATTTTCAGCTCTACTCGCTTATCAAGCGCATGCTTTGAAAATCGCATTGATTTCAGCGCACGCATTCTCTTGTCATTTTTTTGTTTTCTTTATTTTTTATTATTATTATTATTATTATTATTATTATTATTATTATTATTGTTTTGTTGTAACTTTACTATAAATAATATAAAATTATTCAAATCAAAATTTTCATATTTCACAAATCATATGATTTTAGTTGTTTTAATTATCAATTACATTTCGTTATTTGGCTTTCAAGTGTCGTTTGTAAATGAAAAATTAATTATTAATTTAGAACCATTTACTTTTTTTTATTCAAAATCATTTTTTCTATTGCATTATATTATGAACTATTTGTTTTTTTGTTACTTTAATTTTTTTGCGCAGCAATATATTTATACATGCTCATATACAGAGATTAATTTGACCGTACATAAAACTAAAAAAAAAAAAATAATAATAATAATTCATTATTAAATTATAAAATTTGGAGTAAAATATTAATTAATTTTAAAATACTCAAATTTATATACGTACAATTTATCTTTGTATTCTTCGCTAAGAAAAAGATGACATTAAATTTAGCTGTCACTTCAAAATTGTTTTAATTTTCTTTAACAAATAAATTATAGCGAAAAAAATGATTAAAAAAATGGACTTGTAGAAATTTTAATAAATTAAAAATGCAATTTTTTAAAAATAATTTTTTAGAACAAATTTTTTTGTTAAAGAAAATTTAAAAATTGTTAAGTGACAGCTAACTGTAATGTCATAAGAAAAAGCTCTATCTTCCATTAATGAATGAAGAAATTATCTAACTCCAACGTCCATCTTTTTGGAATCATGAATTATTCGCGCCTTATCAAACGAGATCTTTATTATCGACATGACAAAGTGCCATCGAGCTTCCGAGTTTACCGCAAGCAACTTCAGTTGTCAGAGCAGTAAATCAACATCTGGAAAAGCTTCTGGTATGGTTTGCGGCCAAGCCTGAATGAATGAATCAGCTGATGAAATATTCGGGATCTCACAATAATAAACATTAGTTGTGCTTATAGCTGTAATTGTCATCTTGTTACTCTGAGTACTTTACTCGACACTAGTAATAAAATCCGAAAAACACCAAAGTCGACTTTCGTTATCTCATCGTGTAATTTATTGCATTTGACAAACAGTTGTGATTCAGTCAAAAAGTGTCATTTTATTTTTGTTGAAAGAGAAAAATAAACTAATAATGTCATTAAACACTGCTCACGCCAATAATGGTGTTCTTTTGCATGCTGGAGAATGGTAAGCTGATATAATATAATATAAAAAGATAATAATTATTTTATTAGTGAAATTATTTAATACCTAGTTCGTAAAGTACGACGTAGATACGTTAGTATATGAAAATGACCTTCCTTCTATAAGCAAACGTATTTACATTGTATTTAATATACCTAGAAAATTGAATATTACTGTAATATAGATAAGAGATTGATTTTCACAAACTTTTAAATCTATAAAAATGATTGCGCAATAAATTGTAACAACTGTGTACATCTGTTTTTAGTATTCTTCTTTTTTGTGACAATGTCACAATGGAATTTCATGGACAAGAACAACCAGAGTTTATTGGTTCAAAAAAGGGAAGAATATATTTGACAACGCACCGGATGATATTTAATGCCAAAGACCAAAATGAAAAAATGAAATCCTTTAGCTTTCCTTTTGTCACTTTGAGTGAGGTAGAGCTTGAACAGCCATTATTTGGAGCTAATTACATAAAAGGAAAATGCCGTGCTCAACCAAATGGTAATTGGGTAGGAGAATGTAAATTTAAATTACATTTCAAGAGTGGTGGAGCTATTGAATTTGGCCAAGCAATGTTGAGAGCAGCCTCTATGGGTACAGAATTTATTTATAAACATTGAAATAAATGCAATGATAATCTTCATTTTCTTCTTTATAAAAACAACGGTTTTTTTTAGCTCAACGAAGCGGTCCTGGATACGATGCTCCTCCGCCTTATCAGCCACCAACATCTGATTGGTATGCTGCTCCGCCACCAGCTTATCAAGCAGCTCCTTCTGGATACTATGGTTGGATGCCTCCCACCAATGCATTTCCTGACATGCCTCCGGGTTTGTTTTTTTAATAATTATTCATTCTAAAGTAGTTGACGTATATTTTTTTTTTTTTTACTAACGTAAGTTGTCTTTATTTTTGTATTAATAGCTAACAGTGTTTACATGACGGACACGCCACCTCCATATCCAGGAATAAATACTGCTCCTATGCATGGAGGAAATCCACAACCAGTTGGTAGCCCAGCGTGGGCTAATCCTGAGTATAATCCAGGTTACCAGCAAACAGGTTATCCCCAACCACCTAATTATGCACAATCTGCAGGCTATTATAACAATTACCCGCAAAATCCACCACCTTATTCTCCTCAAGGATCATACAAACCGTATTAGCTATGCGTTTGATTTAAATTATTCACTAATATTCTTCACAATTTTGTGTAGAAGTAAATTGCTTTGACACCAAGTTACGAATATTTATATTTAATCCAAAAAAAAATTTTATTGTATTTGATGTATTTTACAATTATAAAATGTAGATAGCAACTTATAAACATTCCAAAAGTTGTATGCTAAAAAAGCTAATTGATATTGTTATAACCAAATCATAAATATTTCTATGTTATGCTAGTTAAACTACATGTAATAATGATTTCTTTTATTTAAATATAAAAGCTGTGTGAAAATTCAAATTTGGTTTTATTTTGAATTAATTACTATTATTATTTTTTTTAACTCAATATTATCCAAATAGTTTTAAATTTTCATTATTATCATGATAATCTAGGTACAATTTCAGAAAAATTTATTACAAGTGATCATGATTTTTAAAAATCGTAAAATTCTAATTCAATGATTTAAACTATTTGATTTTCTATGAAATTTTAATTACATGATAGTATACTTAGTCTAAGTTGATTAAGTACATGTCGCGACTCAAATGCCAAAAGGGCGTATTACAGCAGCTAGATATGGTTTTATGCCAAAAGAGAGTATGAAAAAACTTTCAATTTTACTCTGAAATAAAAAATTTAGCTCTAAAAAATAAATCCAGATCATTTAATATTGTTGAGTTTCATGCCTCTGACTCAGCAACCATGTTAGATATCGCAACTGTTTTTTTCTTTTCCAATTAAAATTATAAACAGAATTTGTATTAAAATTGTAATAAGGTAAAAGACCCAGTTATTGACACTTGCTATTTTATTTTAATTAAAAAAAAAAACAAATCAACTCTAATGAATTAATAAATATAAATTTCGAATTATAAATTTTAAGAAAATTGGTTTTTGTAAAACATTTAATTTTTTTTAATTAGAACAAAACTGCAAGTGTCAAACAAATAGGCAAGTGTCAATAACTGGGTCTTTTACCTTATTTGTAATTTAATAATCGATATATATTTTCAATTCTGCAGCAAAATTAGTAACTTATAACTCGCAATTCAAAGCAATCGGTAAAAAAAAATTATGCGCCCTTTTGGCTTTAGGACACTAAATTTTCAATGTCCTAAAGCTGAAAGGGCGTATAAGTTAAAACATACGCCCTTTTGGCTTTGGAAATTTAGTTTTTTATTTTTAGGCTTAGAAAGTGTTAATCAAGTGATTAATATAATAACAAAAATTTACATACCCTTTTGACACTGCAAAGCCAAAAGGGCGTATAAATTAATATGCGCCCTTTCGGCATTTGGATCGCGATATGATTGTAACTTTCTTTCATCTAATGTGGAATTTTGTCCGAAAAATCTCTTTCAAACAACTAAAATCATATGTAAATTATATTTGCATGTTTAAAATATTATAAATTTATTGTTACCCCTATTTTAAAGTTTTTATGTATCTTATAATTATTTAAATAAAAAGATCTTCAGAACCATTGTATTAATATTTTTTATTTCATAGAAAATATATAAAATTAATATGGACATTTTACTTAATTTTTACAATAGTATTAACTAAATAAGTATTTACAAAGATAAATTGAAGTAAAAAATAAGAATGTTTATTTGCAAAACAATTAAAAAAATTAATTAATCGTTAATAAATTAAAAAATATCTTTTATCAACCATACTCTGATGTAATAGTAAGACTTAAAGTATTATCTTCGATGAATGTGGCATGATACCAGACTCTAGTATCAAGCAATACTATATCTCCTGTATCTACCGAAAAATTAAAACGTTTGCAGACACTATCACATTCAGGAGTTGGAGCAACTGACCATATTTTTTTTCCAGCGAGTTGTCCTTGCCACATCAGTCGAGGAATGTAGTCCAACTAGAATAGAAAAAATGTCAATAAACAAGTTATAAATAATATGACATAAAATCATGAAAGTGTTAACAATCCTTACATGCATGTTTGCTCCTTGGTCATACCCGATAAAAATATAATTTGTCTGTGGTATCTCTGTATCAAGTGGCAAAAAATGAGGCGAGTCATAATATTTCTTCATTACGTCTAATACTTGTGGATGGCAATTTTTCCATCCAACATACCAAGGATTTTTGTTTAGATAATTAGATGCTTGTTGTTCGTTCATTGTTAAAACTTGTTTTAATAATGAAAAGTTACTTTTGAAGTGTAAGAATTGGCATTCATCTTCAATAGATTCATAAGCACCGTCAATATTTTCATATAAGTTTTTAAAAAAATTTAAATTAAACATTTTTGATGCCTTCCATGTTCGAGCGGCATTTTTTATAATCATTGGTTTTGATGAATAAGCGTAAGGCGCAAATTCTTCCCTTGTAAGATTATTCATAATTAAAGCGTTAATTACACCTCGACAGTAATCACAATTTGATACTGGTCTTGTAAATTCCCACACAAAGTAATTATTTGGAATAAAACAACGTTTTTCGAACATGAAATGAATTGAAAAATTAAGACTTGAGTTAAAAAAAAAAATTGATATTATAAACGATAATAGAATAGTTAATATACATTTTTTATAAATAGAAAGATGTAAAATTGTTAATTTATTATAAGTGTTATCATTTTTTAATTTAACTACTTTCTTTAAATTTTTTATTTCAATTCCTTGACACAAAAACTCTTTAGTTACAGCAGTAAATATTTTTTTAATAAATATTATTTGGTTTTTTTTATTTGCTTTATTATCCATTTTATTAAACTTAATGGAAAATATTCAGCAATTGTCATCTTTTATTAAAACTTAGATTTTTTTTAATATCAATTGTAGGTGCTTTAGCCATTTTTTAATTAATTACTGGCGTTATCTTATCCTGATTATTTTATCTAACGCAAGAATTCTTCTCATACATTTATCAGGCCAACATATTTTTATAAACACGCCCAAAATACGCGAACATATTGAGAATTTAAATCTTCTATACTTAAAATAATAATAATATTATCCAATATTAAACATAAATAAATAAACTAAATACTTGTAAATATTATAAAAAGTAAAAACTAGTACTGAAGTTTAAATGTGTATGTACAAGTGTCGGATTCTTCTTAACTAACTTTAACTGGGAAAGATGTTAGAGTAGGAAAATATTGATCACACGTGGTTTAAATTTCTTCTTGCCATTGGTGGAATGTTATTTGGATCTGTGAATGCGCTCGCATCGGCTGTTCAGAAAAAAAAAGAGATGAATTTATGAATAAGACAATGCGAAAGAATGAAAAAAAGTTTGTCTATGGTTATGGTGCTGCAAGTTGTTTGCTCTTACATACTTAATAATACAGATAGCCCACAGCTATATGACGTTTAAGCTATTTTTGTGATGAGAAACATCCTATTTTTCTTTTTTATTTCATTTTTTATGTGATATCAACTTAGAATTCTTTTGTTTGAAAATGATAACAGATATACATATTTTTTTTTTTAGTTTTGTATAAATTATAATGACACTGAAGTTGACAGAAATTAAAATTTTTTATAGAATTTTACAGCAATTAAATTATTATAAAAAAAATGTAACTAGAAAATTTCATATGTGAAAATTAATGAAAATTACAAGTGATAATTTTTAGAAGCATTTTTTTATTGCAATTGATTTGTTAAAAAAATTTTTTAAATTGACAGCTGACTGCTAACTTCATTATTATAAATTATATTGTAATCCGTACTTTAATGTAAAAAAATCAACAATTATGAAATATTTATGTATTAATTTCGTTAAAAGTAGATAACTGTAAAGCTATTTTGATAAATATTTTTTAACTACTGTACATTGTATTTGAATTTAATTTACTAGTATAAGGAAAGTATAAAAAAAAGAGCTTAAGAGGACCCGGTGATCTAGCGGCTTAAAATTTAAGGCATTTTATAAAATTTTGTTTATATATGAAGGTACCCTGATAAAAAAAAAGTATTGAGACAAAGAAAAACATATTGAAAAGTATTGGTCTTCTAGTCAATCCAATACTTTTCAATACTTTTTTCTTTGTCTCAATACTTTTTTTTATTCAGGGTAATGACTAATGCTTTCAAATTTATTACACTTATTTTATTACTTATCAACTACACACAATTGTGTACACACAATTCATTTAAATGAAAATTAAGACAAAAAAAATTTTTTTTTTTAAATCAGAAAAATTGTGCTGAAGTCCACCTCTCCAAAAAAAAAATGGACCTGACTGGTGGGTGATTTATCTCTCCCTCTAATCTGAAATAAAAAAAAAATTACGGATTTTTAATAAATATAAATATAATTATCACAGGAACTAGAATGAAAAAAAAAATTGACAAAATGGCGCGAAGTTAAAAGTATTTTTTGAAAACAAATTTTAGACCCCTACTTTTAACTACGCGCCATTTTGTCAATTTTTTTTTTCATTCTAGTTCCTGTGATAATTATATTTATATTTATTAAAAATCCGTAATTTTTTTTTGTTTCAGATCGGGGGGAGAGATAAATCACCATCTACCCAGTCAGGTCCATCTTTTTTTGGAGAGGGGAATTACAGCACTATTTTTCTAATTTAAAAAAAAAATTTTTTTTGTCTTAATTTTCATTTTTATGTAGTTAATAAGTAATAAAACAAGTCTAAAAAAATTTTAAAGCAATTAGTCATTACCTTCATATAGAAATAAAATTTTTTAAAATACCTTAAGTTTCAGGCCGCTATACCACCGGGTCTCCTTTAAATGTCTTAATTATTTTTAAAATCTAAGATCTGATTGTTGGTACAAAATTTATTCAAATTAGCTGTACTATTTAAATCATATCTCACATTATAAGCCGCTATGATTATTAATTTTTTCGTTTTTTAATAAGTTTTTTCAAGTTTTAAGATTTAAAAATAATTTCTTAATTAAGAACTAAGTTTCTTCTTAAGTTTTTCTTCTAACTTAAGTTTTTGAATATATGTAAGTATTAGAGTGACTCGCAAAAATAATTATTTCTTTTTTTTTTTTTTGGGAAAATTGTTTTGTTTATAAATATCTAATGCGTTAAATAATTAAGATTTTTGATAATATAAAAAAATTTATTACCAAATTTCAATTATATTAATGATAAACAAAAAATGTATCTATCGCTGACTTGACATTTCGCTGGTATAAACGTGACGATTGTTACAATTGGGTAGTTCTTACATTTGTACATATGAATAAATATGATGGCGATAATAATACGTGCATTATATATTTAACGTAAACATGTAAGTGATTTATCGTAACAATAACTTTTTCGTAATTTTTTAAAGTACGATATTTAAGTTTGAAACGAAATCTTATCATCGAGTGTTCTTAATTGGGTACTTGTTTACTTTATCACTTAAATTTTTAAATGCTACAACAAGTATTTTAAAAAGTAGTAATTTTATTAATTCGCTAATAGTTTCTTTTTTTGCAAAAGTAACGGGACACAATGATAATCTAAATTTTTTTATAATAGTTTTTATCATTTAAATTTTTTCTAGGAAATATTAATACACGTAAAATAATTGATTTTCAAAGTAAGGATAACATTTAATTAATTTTATTTATTTTTTTTTAATATAAAAGTAGCATTAATAAATTATTTATTTAGAAATATTTATTGTAAATTTTGAGACGTTGGAAGATAGATCTTAGTTTAGTATATTATAATTATAAATATTTTTGTTGAATGATATAATAGAAAAAAAAAAATTCATTCGTAAATTATCAGAAATCAAAATTAACAGTGAGTACAGCGAACTTTGAATAATGTTGTGTATTATTGTGGTTCATTGACTTATTTTGTTGTTTAATTATAAGTATTTAACAATATTTAATTTTTCACTGAAATAAACACTTTTAGAGATCTGGTAAATTCAAAACAAATAATTTTTGTTTTAAATAAAACATTTAAATTTCAAGATTTCTCTACAAACATTTTTGTTTAAACAATCAACATAAAGCATTAAAATTACATTTTTTTGAAAGTAATTATCATTTTCTAAATATTTTTTCAGTTTCACATATGGCCAAGACATATGAAAAAATATAAATAGTTTTCGAATATCTTTTCTATGGTATTTCATATAAATTTACACCTTATAACGAGAAAACGTTTGAGGAAGTGTAATATTGATAACTGACCAATTTTACTTTTTCCTTATTTATATTTAAATTATTAATCCGTTCATGAAAAGATAGACGACAAAGCTTCAGAACCGTATAATTAATAATATTTATAATAATGATAATAGATAATAATAATAATAATAATAATAATAATAATAATAAAAATGCGTGACTAGTATAGTCCTGTTATGACGATGTAGATAATTAATAATCGCGAATTATTTAATATTTTATATATCATAAAAGTTGGACACAAACAAGTCAATTAAAAATAACACCACTTGCCAAGAACAGCATCTTTTATGGCAGCAATGTATTGTGCTGGAACCCAATATATCCAATATCTCGATGCTTCTGTTGTACCTAATTGGATTCCCTAAAAATCATGAACAGTGATAAAAATGATAGTTACAATACTACTTGTCTACAATAATAAATTAGTCAACACTAACCATAATGTGATATTCAGGAAACTCAGGAATTGGTTCACTGTGGATTCCTTTTATTGAACTCATTGATATTTTATCAGTTCTTTCTTTAGTTCCAATCCATAACTGATCTTGTTCTAGCTTGAATGTTAATCTAACTTTGCCACCAGATTTATTAAGCATTCCTGATAGCGGACAATCTGGAAGAGGATCCTAAAATCAAACACTTTACTGTAAGTTTAAACGAATCAGAGTAAAAATATTAATTGTAAGTAATGATATCAAACCTTAACATTTATAATTCCGGGCATAGCATCTTCAGGCACGCCCTTATCTAAAATTTTTTTATGTATCTTTTGTTGTGTCAATGGTTCTTTGCTTGAAGCTTCAGCAGCTTCATCTTGAACTTCTTGCTTATTGGGAACAGATACTGATAGTACGTCATCTAATTTGGACCCCACTATCATAACTTTAGCCCCTATGAAATGATAAAAAATTTATTAATTAAATGTTTAGATAATACTGTTTTAGCATTTTTATAAAATTGAGTCTTACCGTTCGTAACTCCTAGACTACGAAGAGTGTCTTGATCTTTGGCTAGACCTTTGATCATAACTTTTTGCATTTCTTTTGGTACTGATATTATTTTTTGTAAGTGAGTTTTTAAATCGATAACTAATCCATCAAGAGGAAAAGTAATATCAATTTTTTTTTTATTGTAAATAACTTTAAAATCTATATTTTCAGTAGTTTTGCTGGCTTCTTCTTCACCTGCTTCTATTTTATTTTTATCTACTGCATTAGTATTAGTTATTTCACTCAATTTTGCTCCAGAACATGATGAATTATCACTATGGTTTTCATGACCATCAACTTTCTCCGTATCTAATAAAATAAAATTAAAGTAAAAAAAAACAATCCATTTCCTCCTGTGTAAATTGTTAATAATTTTTTATGAATCTATAAATATACAGTAAATATGATTATCATTGATGTCATAAACACAAAACCTGACTAGAATATTTTAATACAATAATTTCAATAAGAACAAAACAAACATTTTAAAAACAAATATTTTTTTTTCTGAAAAATTTTCTTGTTAATTCAAATACTTCAGTAAAAGAGATAATTTTTGCTGATTAAATTGAAAATAATAATAATAATAATTAAAGAAAAAAAAATAAACAATAATACAATGTATAAATATTGTGCTTACGTACCTACGTCCATGATGAACAGTTTTGATAAGTTTGGTTAAGTGTGGTTAGTAATACATAAATTGTAGACACAGTTAGTCAATTGAAACCAATTGAAACTTGCGCTTGCATGCGAGAGAAAAATATTTTTAACCTATAGATCATGTACCAACTTAAGAAAAAAATAATTTGATGTCGCTGCTATAGGCGGTTGTTTTAAAAAAAGTTGATATAATTTTTTAATTCCCAAAATGTAGAATATAGATTTTTAGATTTGGGTTGTTTTAAAAAAAGTTGATATAATTTTTTAATTCCCAAAATGTAGAATATAGATTTTTAGATTATATTAATTGAAAGAAATGACAACACGAGGCGATATTTTTTAAAAGTATAATAATGGATTTATTCATGAGGGAAATGATGCACGACTGGTCACTAATTTGGGTGGTGTTAGACTCACAGCCTTCATGATGCTTTTGTCCCAAGCGATGCTGGCTTCAAGCATTTAGAGTGCCATTGCCAATTGAGCAGATGTATGAGCTCGGGCTGTTGTCTCTCATTAAGTTTTTCAATTTCATCAGCCTCTTCGCTCCCTGACCTCGGCGGTAACTTCTACCCTTTAACTTGCATGCTCGCATTAGCAACCTTATCCTCCAAAGCTTCAACCTGTTCCAGCAACTGCGCATCAACTCTCAGCGCAGTAGCTTCACTCTAGTCACCAGGATTATCAGGCCTCGGAACCTGATTTTCATCTTCTCCTTCAGTGTGCACATCAGTCACCAAAGTATTTCCCGGATCAACATAAATCTTCCCCGTAACAGCAAGAAAAGATTCCATAGTCGCCCAAGTGGTGCGTTTCAATTCCTTCTCACGCACTCCACGAGAATGCAAATGCTCCAATAACTCTTGAAAGGTATCAACATCAGTAATCCTCCACCAGCCATACCACAGGTCTGTTGGCACCGGCTTAGCTTCACCTGGCTGCGGCAGCTCATGAATCTTCAAATACTCCAACTGCGCCGTTTCATCTTGAATCAGAATCAATGGAGCTGGACTCTCACAACTTTCATACCCCGGGCTAGCTGGTGGTGGGAAGATAGGAATTTTTAATTCAGTAGGCTTCGCAATTCCAAAGATTTGCTTCAATTGTTATAAAACTTCCATTGTTATGCAGGTGCTCGTAAAATTGAGCATTTTTACCGGAAGGTGTGGAAGAAAAATCTTCGCCGTTCTGATGATGATCAGCGAATCTTTTATTGCGTTCTCTCTCCAAACAAACTCCGGTTAGAGCTTTTACTTCTCCAGTTGCATTAGCGTAAAAATAAATTCGTAATACTTCACTCATCTTTGCGAGTTGCGCTGGCTGAGGAATTCCTGGATCTTCTATTGCACACACCAATAAGTATGTCATAACTGATAAGATTTCTTCGTTGTTCAGCAGAGACAACTGGAGGCTTTTCAGGCTTGGCAATAACTCCATATCGAAGCCGAGTGTCTCCCCGAAGTTGTGCAAAAATTCAAACACCATCACTATATCGGCAAAGAAAAGATTCCATAGTCGCCCAAGTGGTGCGTTTCAATTCCTTCTCACGCACTCCACGAGAATGCAAATGCTCCAATAACTCTTGAAAGGTATCAACATCAGTAATCCTCCACCAGCCATACCACAGGTCTGTTGGCACCGGCTTAGCTTCACCTGGCTGCGGCAGCTCATGAATCTTCAAATACTCCAACTGCGCCGTTTCATCTTGAATCAGAATCAATGGAGCTGGACTCTCACAACTTTCATACCCCGGGCTAGCTGGTGGTGGGAAGATAGGAATTTTTAATTCAGTAGGCTTCGCAATTCCAAAGATTTGCTTCAATTGTTATAAAACTTCCATTGTTATGCAGGTGCTCGTAAAATTGAGCATTTTTACCGGAAGGTGTGGAAGAAAAATCTTCGCCGTTCTGATGATGATCAGCGAATCTTTTATTGCGTTCTCTCTCCAAACAAACTCCGGTTAGAGCTTTTACTTCTCCAGTTGCATTAGCGTAAAAATAAATTCGTAATACTTCACTCATCTTTGCGAGTTGCGCTGGCTGAGGAATTCCTGGATCTTCTATTGCACACACCAATAAGTATGTCATAACTGATAAGATTTCTTCGTTGTTCAGCAGAGACAACTGGAGGCTTTTCAGGCTTGGCAATAACTCCATATCGAAGCCGAGTGTCTCCCCGAAGTTGTGCAAAAATTCAAACACCATCACTATATCGGCAAACGCTTCTCCTGAGAATTTTAAGCCGGGTATTTGCTTTAGTTCCGACAGAGCGCGGTGGTCTGTTAATTCCATGTCTTCTACTGGCTTTCGAATCCGTTCCACTAATTCTAACACCATTTTTTTTGCTCAGCGCGCTTTTCTTTGATCGCGATTCACTCTGCTCGCGCTTCCAAACGCTTCTTCTCACGCCTTTCCATCCTTCGGCGGTTCTCCAGTGCACGGATCAGGGTCATGTGTTGACGTCTTCGTTCACGTTCAGAGCTTTGAGAAGTGGTCAATAGTTGATTATATTGATTTATAGCTTTGAGTGAGACGGAGCGATTTCGTAGTTTTATGGAGACAGAGTTTCTAGCTGGCGTAAACCCAATTTCAAAACAAAAAATAAAAAAAAATGAACCAATTTAATTTCGATGGAACGTTTATCATCTGAAGATATTTTTACTCTAGCGGCTTAGGCACCACCGCCTAAACTCCGGGAAAACTCGGGGTATCGACGGAGTTTAGGCGGTGTTTTAACTGTGAAAACGCAGAGTTTTGTGTGCAGTTGCGACACGAGATTCTGAAGGCGTTCTGACGAAATTTCCGTGGAGTATTGTCAGTGTTTTCGCGAAGTATTCATGGAGACTGCCGATTTTTTCCCGGAGTATTGACCGCGTTCTCACGGCAGAATATTCCTGGTGTTTTCAAGGAGTGTCCACGAAGTGTTGCGGGGATTTTCAGAGAGTATTCTTAGGGTATTTATGGAGTTTTGCTGTTTTTTTTTAATATTAAAAAAAAAAATTTAGGAATACGATTGACTTGGAAGGCCATCCTTGCACTTTCCGCTACATGAAGAATCTTTAAGTTTAAGTTGATTGAACTAGGAATTTCGGAGTAATTCCGAAAAAACACGTTTTTCGGTTTTCGTTCGTTCATGATACCTCTCGAACGAATCGATCGATTTTAAAGGGCTTGGCGGCGATCGACATGGTTTTTTATGTTAAAAGCTGATTAGTTTTTGGTATCGATTAGTAAATCTGTTTAAAAGTTATTCCACAAAAACCACATTCGAAAAAATTTTTTAGCTTCCCGCTAAGAAAATTGAAAATTGTCAAAATCGGGAAGTTATTGGTTTTACCCTATTTTTCAAAAATCGAGTTCTCATCAGATATTGACGTTTTGAGGTCCTAGGACAGCTTTCTTGACTATTTCCGCGATGTTGTCTGTATGTCTGTCTGTATGTCTGTATGTATGTATGTATGTGTACATCTATATATATAAAGGAAAGTCGTGTTAGTTACACTATTTATAACTCAAGAACGACTGAAGCTATCGGGATGGGACTGCTACCATTAAATGCAGAATTTTATCAACCCTTTCTCATTTTTCTTACGATTTAGTTTTATATACATTTTTTCCGCCTAATAAAAACAAAAGACTCTCATTTTTTATTATACCCGCTCTTATTCCCCCAAGCATACAACAGTAGCAAAACCAATGGCAAGTCCTGATGACAGAAGAAATGGATAAGGCCCTAATAAATGTTTTAAGGGGGGAGCCGAGAGAGTTTAACTTCTGAATTGCTTTCAGAACTTAAATCATTTTCACGACAAAATTCGAAGTGCAAACATCTCCAAGTGCAAACCCTAAAATTTTAAAACTCACATATATCGTTGTGATTTGCACAATTGTTAAATCGAATAAAAATGGCATCCAACAAATTTGATTTGAAAAAAATCCAGGAGTTAATAAAATCTGGCGAAATTAGTGTTAACTCTGTGTTTGTTTGTGAACAACATGGTGAAATGAGTGTTTTACAGTTCGCAATTATGAACTCCAACGAAAAACTCATTGATTTGTTATTTAAAAATAACGTCAACTTGAAAACACCATTAAAGTTTTGGGAACGGCACTCCACTTAGCCATCAAGAAACAATAATTGGACATTGTAAAGAAGTTAGTTACTTCAGGAGCTGAAATCAACTTAACACGACGTCATTGTCCGATGATGCTTCCACTTTACCTGGCTATTGTTTGTGGGAATTACGACATCGCCGAGTTCCTGGTGATGTCAGGTACTAATGTCAATGCAGAAGTTCACACAGCTATGTTCAACAATGCGTGTTATAACTTCTATGCTTTAAACCTGGTAATTTCTAAGATGGATATCAGAATGTTACTATTAAAAAACAACGCTATTATTGATGAAGGATCTGAAGAAGTATACTTTACTCTACACCTGGCTGCAAGGATCAACAGATTTGAAATTCGTAAGATTCTTGAGAAATATGGAGCCAAATTCAACGTTATCAAGGACCAAGAGTACACATTGGAGTTCGATGCAGCTTTGCGACACGATAACGTCAACATTCTCAACTTTTTTTCAAAAAGCTATAACAATTTTTTGGACATTTCCGATTTTCATGGTGATACGGTAGCTCATTTAGCAGTTCAGTTTGGTTGTATAAATACTTTGAGATATTTATTGGGCTGTGCAATAAATGTCAATGTGATTAATAATAAAAATTCTAGTTTGCTTAATATAGCTATGAAGATAAACATTGACTTGATCCTTAGAAATTTGATCGTGAATGAATCTTTAGAAATGATCACATTATTTGAGGACCATATCATAAAGTTATCCGCCGCAGGTATGTTTGTGAACAAAAAAAATTAAAGAGCTGTGGATGGTGATATTTTCAAGTCATTTCATGAAAAGTGCAAAAAAGAATTAAGTGAATTAAGATCCAAGAGAATTAGTAAAACAAATTTGAATTATTACAGTGTGCTAGAAAAAAACTTACACAGGTTAGTTGTAGGACTAACATATTTAGATTATTGTTTTGATGAAGTAGAAATATTAACGCAATTTCCGCTGTGTGGTAAAATAATAGTTCAAAAACTACGAAGAACTCTTGAAAGAAAAGAGCTGTTGAAAAATGCTGAAATGTTGTATGATATTTTTTACATGGATTTACCTGATTTAGTTGTAAGAAATATTGTTAATTATTTAAGTAACATAGATTTAAGATTGTTAAGTTAATAATTGTATAAACGTATTGAAAAAATAGTATCGTAAATTTTTGAACATTTTCTAGATTAAAATTTTTCTGCTGTTGATAATAAAATGAAACCATTGAAACTAAACTATATTGATTACTTATTCTTAAATTCTTTCTCACAATTCAGTAAGTTTTTGTCTACTGTTATTGTTGAAAAATTTTTCTCACTTTATTATTTTTTGAAAAATTTTCTAATATCTAGAAATATATTTCGACTTAAATTTCATTTTTCAACTTACTTTTATTAATAATTGAAAAAATGATAAAGTGAAACTTAAATCTGTCAGCTCAAATTTTTATTAATGAACGTAAAAAAAAATTACTGAAATGATATTGAAATATTTTCTATAATGCATAAGATATTTAAACATTTAAGCCAGAAAAAATTTCATCTGAGGATTTTTTCTAAATTATTGATACAAATTAATGACATAATGTGATCAGAACTTGTCTCACACTGAATTTGTCTTTTACCTAACGGGAAATTAATAAGTCGCAAGGGTTTTGATCCCATTTTCATCGATTTGTAGATTATTATAATTTGAAACATGGCAAATTATGGTGAAAATGATGATGTTATGGAGAAGGGTAATTATAAAATTCGATAAATGAAACAAAAAAAAATTTTTTTTCCATAAAAAATAACTCATAGGCTAGAACCACCGGTTTCAAAGAGCTGTTTGTCCATTTTAAAATTACGCGTAAGTTTTTTCGTAAATTAAACTGTTATTTGAATGTGACAAGCTTACTTGTCTCACGCAAATTATACTTGGCATACGCAAACTATCCTTGTCGCACGCAATTGACTGTGAAAACTGCTAAAATTAAAATAAGTAACAAAAAAAAAAAAAAAATCTAACTGTCAATATTAAAGAAGTGAGGTTGACAAAGGCCATTGTTGTTATGAATTTTTCAATTTATTTCATAATTGAACAATTTCTGAGTTTTAATAATAAAAAATAACTTCCCAGCTTTTTAAAACTTTTCATTTTTTAAGCAAAAAATTAAAAATTAATTGAAAACAAATGATTTATTAGTAAATAAATATATTTATTAAAAATCATTGCTTTCTTGCTGAAATATATGGGGCATTCCACGCCAAATCGGATAGCATTCTGCCTTTGCATCTCCATACCATTATATTATAATAAATATCGTGCGGTAGCTGATAGCTTACCTAGACTCGGCCAGTACAAAACGCCAATGCTTGGCCGAACATTAAAGCCGATGGTTTACCGAGGCTAGGCCGATACAAAACGCCGATACTTGGCCGAGCATTAGCAGTCGTGCTTTGGCCAATGAACGGAAATTGTTGAGCATCGGCAAATGGTATGGGTATTTAGCAATGAAATCTCTTCGTAAAATTCTAAGAATAATTAGTCCAAAGTAATTTTTAATTTCGGCGAGAACGTTACAAAACAAAATTTTAATTTCATAGTGGCGAATCTTCTCGAAAAGATTTCCGAGGGTGGAGATTTTTTTGGCAGATTGTTCACTTGGAAAATAAATGGTTGTATTCAATTAAGTTAGTCAGGAAAAAAATTTCATTATGTATATTGTCGTAGTCAAATTATAATTATATGTTATTTAAGAGTTAAATCAAATGTTTAGTAATAATGAAACAATACGAATAATGATTATAATAATTCCTTTTCTAAGCTTGTCTATTGCTATTATTATGATAATTTCTAAATTTATAGAGTTTATAAAGGCTATAAATTGAGCACAACTATTATCAAATCTCTTGTTTAATCTATTATAATAACGTTAGCTTTCAAATTGATAACTTTCATCGATTTATATCATTATTCTTTCTCTGGATTAATGAATATAGTTAGGACATTAGTTTCAATTTCATCATCAACAAACAACATTCAAATGAATCCTGCGAAAATCCCGCGAAATAGTAATTCACTGTCTTCTCCACAAGGCGGCAGCATTATTTCTCACTACCAGCTGGATAAGTCGAAGCAGGTAGAGTAGTTATTAATTTTTGCGTAAGAGTGCAGAAGAGAGCTTGTAAAATAAATAGCGACCCCTAAATGATTATCACTAACTCAGATCGGAAAAGAACATAAGCATCGTTTTATTTATGAGTAGAGTTGCGCGCAAAATATTTTTGTCAAATTTGATAATTATATTTGTCTGTTAAGAACTTTGTGGTAATAAAAATGCCCCCCAAAAAACGAGATAAAGAGCTTGAGAGCCAAAAAACACCGCGAACGGATCAAATACAAGCTGACCATGAATTGTTTCTCCAAGCCTTTGAAAGTAAGTTCTAAATCGATTTTTAATTTAATATTAATTTTTTTTGTTGACAGATTGATATTATGAAATAACATCCAGATTGTTTGAATGTATTAATGTAAAATTTAATGCTTGACAAGATATCTAACATAACCCCTATTAAAAAACTTAGAAACGCTGTGCGCGCGTCAGGTCACTTACCTCATATCTACATATTAACGTTTAATGTTCAGACACCTGCCATAATTATTCAAATCATTTATATTGAATTTTAAATAAATTAATTGAATGCGCATTTTTTATCAATGTTTCGTCAATATCAATACACTAGAAGCTTTACATGTCTATCTAATTTGCGAAAATTTTGGTGTAGGCAGTTTTGTAGACACCATTAACATCGACTAATGTCGTCTCCACCGTGATTAAAAGAAAAAAAAAGTTGATCTTGCAGGTCATCACTGAAATTTCCCACTAATTTAGAACTCAAAATGTTTGAAAATAAGCTTGATGCGAAGCTATTAAATTTGCGAATTGACAAATATAATTTTTTTATGTTTCGAGTTACAAGTTTGGTAAGGCAAAGGACCCAGTTATTGGCTCCGACCCAGTTTCTAACCTTTTCAGTCTTAATCAAAATAAAAAAAAAAAATTTTCACTCGAATAATGATATAATTTAAACGAGACCATAAAGTAATATATTCTATTCCTCATTAATAGCAAATTCGAATTTATAAAATGTATTAGCTAGATGGAAAAAATCTTAAAGATTGAAAAAATTGCGAGAGTCATTTTGTGTTAAAGACATTTCCAGAACGAACCAATATATTTTTTAAGTACTTCGCAGCATTTGATGTTGTCTTATATTAAAGAACAGATTAAATGTTGGAATTAAAATGTTTGGATAATATGAGTAGACATATATTAAGAAAATACTCCAAATAAACCATTTCAAATTTTGTAAAAATATAATTTTATGTTGCTGCTTTAAAAAAGAAAACGGTTTCAAAAAAATGTTACGTAGACGTCCATTTGTCTGTATGCCATTTGTTGTATGTACCATGATAATTCTCGAAAAAGTTGACGTAACAAGAACGAATTTTTTTATTATTCAAAATTACGTTAACTAGGGTAAAAGACCCCATTAGTGGCAGGGACCTCATTACTGACACTTTCTTTGATTTTCGTACTTATTTCATTAATTTAATCATTAATTTCTATTGTGAATATATTATTTCTAATCTTCAAGACTTTTAGATAAAAAAAATTTTTAATTTTTATTCCAAGTAGAACATTTCGTGACCCAAATGCAAAAAGAACGCATATCAATTTATACGCCCGTTTGGTTTTGCAGTGCCAAAAAGGCGTATAAATTTTTTCTTTTTACTAATCGCTTTATTAACACTTTTTGAGCCTAAAAATAAACAAGTGCCAAAAAGCCAAAAGGGCGTATGTTTTAAATTGTACGCCCTTTTAGCTTTCGGACATTGAAAATTTAGTGACCTAAAGCCAAAAGGGCGCATAGCTTTTTCTTGTCGATTGCTTAGAATTATGAGTTATGTTACTAATTTTAGTAAGATATTGTTTTCCAGTTTTTTTTGGCCTGCCTTATGATTTTAATCCAGTCGCTAGGTGCATAAACGGGTATAATTCGTGCTGCACGTTCTATCACGGAGTGCATTGTATCGCACTCCATGTATGTATGTCCGGTCTCCAAAAATTTCAAATTAATTTCTTTGAGAGTCGGGTGTTCATGGATAACAACACCCAGCATTGCTACTACGATCGAATTTTTATTTTGACCTAAAAATGAATGATAAACAATCAAATATTACTTAAATCAATATTTACAAATCATACAACGATCAAAGAAAAAAAATTTGACTAGGGAACTACAAGAATAAAAAAAGCTCATTAATTATTATTCACTTAATTATTAATGATAAAATTACGTGTAAATTGAGTAACATTAAAAATCATATTTTCAATTTAGTTAGCAGCGCAATAGTCAGCGTAAAAATTTATTATTTCCACACTGTCAGGATCTTCATCCTTGATAAATTTAGCCAAACATATAGCTATTTCTTGAGAACCTTTTTTTCCTTCATACTCAGGCCAAATGTAGTAATACCCTTATAGAAATACAAACATATGAATTAGTGAAAAATGTTCAATTATTAAAATATTAATGTCTTAAAAAAAAGTTATTGAACTTACCTTCTTTTTTTCCAAGATCTTAAATAGTAAAGTTGTGAGTAGCTAGTTTTCTACGATAAAATAATTCTGTAGTCTTAAAAAGAGGTGAATATAAAATAGCTTCAAGATCGAAAACAGCTGTCAAGATGTTATTCGATTTTTCACTAGCTTCTGCATTTAAATTTTGTTTTCTCCAGCAGCATTTTTTCTTCGAATATGAGTGTCATACTCAGCTTACCTTGCGATTTTTTCTTCATCTGGAATTTTATAGAACTGTGCGCGACAACATTGGTCTTTTCTTGGTTAATGGAAACCAATGTTCTTTTCTTCCAACACCTTAAAATACGTTAAATCGCATACCTGCCGAAAATTATTTTCACTGGCGTAAGTAACGTACAGTTTATAAACTGCATTTTTTGTTTGAACGCCTTCCAAGTAAATTTTCGAACTCTTTCTTCAGCACCAGTGTGAAGGCACTTTTGGGAGCAAAAATAAATGGTGATCAATCCTATTGCGATCTTCCGCAGACAATTTATTTGCTGGTTCCTGATGTTCTCGGCGATGTCGCTCCTTTTGGGCCTGAGAGTATTTCTATATATAGCGGGTTGAATTCCGAGTTCACGATCTTTCACTATTCTTCCTCTAGCTCCTGATTGCACCATTTATTGAGACCTTTTCAGCTTTGCTACTACTGCTTCCTCTTTACCTCCCTCCCAGATCCAACTACAAAATTTCCACTGTCTCCATCTCCTCTAGTTTCTATATCACTTTACATCTCCATTTCGTGGGTCTTATTGATAATACATCTCATTTCCTCCATCAGACATACTTTCGGCCATCTACCTTTTTTCATAGCTAGTATACCTCCCCAGTACTCGATGGCTCTCTTCCTGCAGGTGTATTCTATACTCTCTATGCCTAGCTCCGCTCTCCAGATGTACATCGGGGTGTTCTTCGCTGCTCCTAACGCCATTTTGGCATGTCTTTCTTATATTTTCTTCATAGTCTATATAGGGCCACTGATCTGACTAGTGAGTTCATTAAGTATATTCTGTCATCTCTTCTATCTCTACCAGCCTTCTTCATCACCTCCCAGGCCGCATTTGCAGCTTTTGAGACTTTCCCACCATTTCCTCAACATGCCGTCTTGTGCTGTTTTTCGACGTGAATGTATAGCCAAATACTTGAACTGGTTGACCACTTCGATATTTTCTCCTTTAAATGTCCACTTCTCAACTTTGCTGCTTTTGCCACCATTCCTAACATATATTTATATATCTTGAAAAATATCATTAGATGATAAGATTCAATTTCATTTCTATATTAGTCGCATTTTCTATGATGTAAGTTCATTCCGATGTTACACTCATCGAGACCTTTCACTTGAGTATCCACATGAATTTTTAAATTTTATAAAAATTTCTAAAATACATAAAACCGAAAAGGAAAAACTGGAAAAAATCAAAGTTTGGAAAAAATTTTTAATTAAAAACAAATTTAATTACCAGAAAATAGTTTTTTTTCATCATTATAAAAAAAGTGCTTGTTTAATAATCCAAATTCAAAAAAAAAATAAATTAAATTAGTAAAAAAAAATTAAAAAAAAAAACAATTTATAATTTATTCACTTCAAAATCTTCTTCCCATCTCGAGTGTGGTCTAATGGCGTTTTTTATTTTTCCATTTAAACATGAACATGAAACATTGCGAAAAGAATTCTTTAGTCCTGTGATTGGTATGCTTGCACATTTTTTTAAGAAAAAAAAAAAGGAAAAAAAAATCAAAATTTAATGAAGCTAAAAACTTTATATTCCAGTTCATCACCTGATAATGTGGAAATGCATGATTATTAATGTATACATGATTTATTTGCTTACAGAACCAACACAAATATATCGCTTTTTACGTACAAGAAATCAAATTTCGGTGAGTCAAAAATTTTATATTTACTGGTAAAAAATGATTTCAAATATATCATTTTTTTTGTTGTTGACTTTGAATTATTTTATTAGAATGCTCCCAGTTAGCTCGAGCTGACAATCAACTAAGTTGATGTTCAATGGTTTATGTCAACTTTACGTTAACTTTGCGTCAACTTTTGCATTCAGAGTTATTCATAGTTATTCAGAACTTGACTTCAACTTACGCAACAAGTTAGTGTAAATCTACTGCTGAGATTGACCGAAAAGTTCGGTCAAAGTTAACGTGGTTAGCAGAATGTTGACGTTAACTTCGCGTAAACAGTTATAAGTAAACTCCTGCCTCACTGTTAGCGTAAACTTTACGTCAAATTCTGGCCGCAGGTTTATGTGAACTCCATTTCATTTGTGCTAACTGGGATCATATTGTAGAACATAGTCGATAAAATATCCTACGATGACAAAATTATTAACTTTGAGATTTAAAAGGTTCCAAACTAAAAAGTTCACTGGATAAAGAAGATATTTGGCAGTTCTGAGCTTAGAAATTTTCTTGTTCTTAAAAAAACTGTCAAAAAATCATTTTTTTGTTTTATGCATCTGATGATTTTTTACTTTTAATATTAATTTACCCAATAAACATTAAATAATTTTTTTTAATCTGGTTAGATCTTAAAAAAAACTAAAAATTTTACAAATTGAATAATAATGTTATTCTATAAATCAACTATCAAAAAATAGTATCGCGATGTCCAGAAAAGGAACGAGTACAAACAAACATGAGATCATAGTTCAGTTTGGGATGATATCTAATTGTCGTCTCATTCTGTTTTCAAGTAAAAGCATAAGATTATGACCCGCAGTAAGATCCATTTCTGATCTCTAATTCTAAATGACAAAAGCACTTAATTATTAAACAGTGATACATTGAAAAATCAGTTTATTATGTATTTTAATTACTAAAACTTAGCTTACGTTTTTTTAGCTAAATAATTTGACCCTAGTCTGGGTTATCAAAGTTAATTGTTTTTTTTTTGTATAAGCTAAAAAAATATCATAACTTAAGTGATAAAATTTTGGGGTACTATAAACGCTCGGGTTGAGCATATTAGATGAAGCTTGAAATTTGACAATCAAACCAAGACTGGGATCAGTTTTTACATTGAAGTTTTCTACTGGAATTCAAATATCAAAGATTGTCAACTCGTACGCGGATGAGTCTTTTTTTACATCTTATGTTTGTGTTCTTAACAGTCATACTTCATAAATATATTTACGTTCACAGTCTTATGAGGAGTATACTTCGAACATCAATATTTTTTTGAGTAAAGAATATAGAACTCCTTAAAAATTGGTTAGTTTATTCGGTATGTTCGAAAATTATTTTTAAAAATTCGCGTGGTCTCGGACATTTTTCCAAGGACAAATCAATTTTTAAAAACTATTGACTTGTAGGTATTTTAACAGAAAAGATATGTTCTTGAATGATATTACTGTGAAACCAGATCAATAATTGGTAAATTTTTTTCTAAAAAGTTGTCTTTAAAAAAAATTTTTCCGTCTAAATTTTCAGTAAAAAGCAAAAGATAAAGTACAATTATCTCAAATTTTTGAATTTGAGATATTTTTTGTTGTTTTTGATAATTGAACAAATATATTTTTTCAACTCTGTACTTATGCTACTAATTTTCAACAACTTTTTAACTGGACCTAATTTTTGATTGCTAAGTAACCAAAAGATCTGCCGAAAGATTTAAGTTTAAATTCAGATCGTTAAAATTTTTCCATAATTTATTTATAAACTCTTATTGAGATGAGATACTTATAAATAAATAAAAATCATTCGTATTGGTAAGAAAGAATTAAAATGTTATGTACATTTAATTACATACTTATGCAAGAAAAATATAATTTTACAGTGCTCAAAGTTAGAATGCAAAAACCGTGAAGATTAAGATTAAATCGAAACTAACTTTCTAGTCTTTCGTTTATTAAACTTGAGTTGATCGAATTTTTTTTTTGTTTTAATGTCTAACTTTAGATTTACTTAAACTTGCTGTTCAATTTGAACGCATATTAAAAATAAAAGTTGGAAAGGGAAAGGGAGAATTCAAGCCAAAATTAAATATATTATTTAATTTTTGATAGTTAACACTGAAATGTTTCTTTTTAGCCGGTATTTCTATATCGAAACTTGTCGTACATGAAAGAAAGAATGTCAAGAAGTCACAAAACTCGTTGTGGATTTCGAGTCAAATCAATATTAGAAAAGTTGATGGCGAGAAACAGCATCGAACAAAATCCGGAAATTCAGGGCTACATGACACTTACGTTTTTAGGTTTTTACGATAAAAAGAGTAAGCTGTCTTTATTCATTACATATACGTAGTCACTTTAATAGTCATTTTTACTTTAATATAAATGATAAACGATTCTTTTATTACACAGTCGAAGGACCTCAGGATCCTGTTAAAGTGGAAACGCTGTTATTAAAAATATGTCACAAAAAACGAAAAGATGTGACTTCACCAACAATGCAGGTAATAAAATATATTCATAATTTTATATTTTATTTCATCTTAATTTTAAATTTTTATCTAATTTATTGTTTCAGGTTTCATTTGGAACCAGTGAAGTTCCAATAAATCCATCAGAAGATCATCCTCCACCAACAGCACCCACTATTTCTATATCTAATGAATCATTTAGTTTAGATAACGGTCACGTTGCAAAAACTTATATGCTGCTTTTAAGAGTTTATTGTATGTCTAATAACAGTTGCCTTTTAAATAACTGTGATTTAGATGCAGGTGAGCAACAATATGGTTGTCATAATTTGAATTAATTAAAAAAATAACCTTTTATATTAAAATGGAATATTTATTGTTTATCAATATAGAACCAGCTCAAAAACGACGTAAATCTTCATCAGGAAGCTACAAGTGTGGAGAACAAGTAAAACTTTATGGTTCAGAATTAATTGTTTATGACAAACATAATCGTTGTCTGCTGACGGATGGTGATTATGAATTGAGCCTACAGGAAGTTCAAACAAATGTTAGATCAAGTCCTAAAAAACATAGCTCTTGGGAATCAATAGTTGATATTAAAGAATGCGGTCCTTTTGAAGTATTCAGTCGAAATCCAACATTAAAATTTAGACTCAGTTGGACGGTAGAGCCCAGCAATAGGTTCGTCGATAGACCCGCACTTATTCACCCGCTTTCTAACGGAGATAATAAAGAAAATCGTTCAGGAAACAGTAAGTGTCAACATTAGTTGTATTATTAGTAAAAGAAATATAATACTTAATAACTACATTCAATTTACAGCAGATGTAGATCGATGTGGTACAAATAATAACAACAACAATAATAATAACAACCTCAACAACAACAATAATAATAACAGCAATAGCAATAACATGCTTCAAAACTCTAATTCATTGACACCATCAAAAATGTCTAGTTCGTACGAAAAATTGAATAAATCAGATGGAGCTCAGCAGATTGTTTATCAATTTTTATATAACAATAATAGCCGACAACAAACTGAGGCTTGCGAAGATTTACATTGTCCTTGGTGTTCATTGGATTGTGGCAAGCTTTATTCTTTACTAAAACATCTTAAACTTTGCCATTCACGGTTTACGTTTACGTATGTGGTAAGATTATTTAATATGCAGAAGTTATGTAATATTAGATTTTCTAATTCGCTTAAATATTTAGTTATTTTCTTTTTTTTTGTTATATTTTTACAGCCAATACCTCAAGGCGCACGCATCGATGTAGCTATTAATGAGTGCTACGATGGTTCTTATGCTGGTAGTCCACATGAACTCATTTCTCAACCCTCTGGTGTTGCATTTTCACGTACTGGACCTACAAGACGCACAAGTGTAACTAATATTTTAGTCTGTAGACCAAAGCGAACTAAGCCCAGTCTTTCAGAATTTTTGGAACTCGATGAAAATGAATTTGAAAGTCAACGGCCTTATATAACTGGTCATAATAGGTAATTAATATTAAATAATTAACTAAAAATAGATAATATTTGTAAATAATTTTGCTGAAGAATATTTTTTATATGTATTGCAACTTTTTTAGACTTTATCATCATACTGTAACATGTTTACCAATTTACCCAAAAGAAATGGATATCGATTCGGAAGGAGAAAATGATCCGAGATGGTTACAAACTAAAACCATGATGATGATTGATGATTTTACTGATGTAAATGAAGGTGAAAAAGAATTGATGAAAATGTGGAATTTACATGTAATGAAATATGGATATGTTGGCGACTGTCAAATACCATTAGCATGCCAAATGTTTCTAGAATTTAAGGGGAAAGAGTTGCTTATGAAAAATTTATATCGTAATTTTGTTTTACATATGAGCAGTCTTTTTGATTTTGGTTTAATAAGTCCTGTGATTTTATATCAAACTATTCAGAAGCTTCAAGAAATTATGAAAGAAGGTGGTGAAGACGGAGATGTAAGAAAAATATTACAAAAATCTCATGAAGCGCAAGTTGAACGTTGGATTTCTACAGGCATGCATGCATCTTCAGACAATATAAAATAGAGCAATACTATTGGTAAAACTCATTTTAATAATGAAGTATGTAATTCAAATGCAAGACGAAAAACTTGTTTACAACTCGGTTCACCACCATCTGCACAAACAGTAAAACCTTCTATTCATAATACAGTAAGCAAACATGCTAGTATGATTAGTACACCATCAACAAAGTCTCTTTTAACAAACACAAGTCAAACTTCCATTCCATTTTCATCGGTTCAAAATACATTAAAAAAAATGACTTCTAATGATATTACTGTGTCTAGTAGTAACATTATAACCAAAACTTTAGAAATAAACTGTAATTCGAATAACTTCAGTCAAAATGACCGGCAAGCGAATGAACCAATTAGAAGAAAAAGTACAAATTCGATTGTTATGGCAACGAATAACTTGGTACCTCTGCGAAGAAAGTCTATGGCCAGCGATAATCCTAATAGCGAATATTACAAAAGAAAATTATTGCTTGATGCTATACCATCCGTTAACAGTGCCAATCCAAAAATGACACTGAATGATAATACTTTCTGAAAAAAAAAAAAAAAAAAAAAAAAAATTTTTTTTAATATTGATTATTGAAGTTATTGTAACAACTAGATAATATCAAGGTCATTTTTATTGTTTAAGTTTTAGATTATTTTCATATTCAACATTGGAAATTGTCAATGAAAAAAGGAGTCAACAATTTTCTTTAACTCAGAATAATGTTTAAAAATGTGAAAAATCATATTTTACATAATTTAGCCTGTAACATCAATTTATAAGTAATGATTTGACATTTTTTAAGTGACAAAAAAATATAAAATTACCAATCTCTTCAAAATTTTTTTTCCATTCGAGTAAATAAAAAAGACAAGAAATATAAGCTTAAATACATACTAGTCAAATATAACAATTTTCAAATTGTAGTTTTTTCTGTTTGTAATTTTGTAATTTTTTTTTTTTCATTTTCAAAATTTAAGCTGGCATAAATAGTTTGGAATTTCGATTATAATGACTGTACCTTTACATTAGAATTTTTTTTCTTAATTTTAAAAAATCTATTGTTATAAGTGGAGAATTCACATGAGGAAATATACTGTAACGAATGTGAACATGTTTTTAAAAATATTGTAGTTCAAGTAATTTATAAACCGATATAAATTAAATTATTGTCACTGAAGGAAAGTGCCTTCAAAAAAATCCAAAGTTAATTCGAATAAGCAATGGTTGAAAATAACTTGAACATTTACTCTTTTTTCACTGTGAAATAATTAATTATCTTATTTCCTTAAACTTAATTAGATATATCGATAACTTAATTCTCAAATGTCGTAATTCACACTAGGTCATATCTTCAATTGCAATTCTATTGTTAATTTACTTTGTCCTGATGTTGAAATATTAAAAACTAAAAAAATGTTGAAGTATTTTTACAAAACAAAAGATATTTTGTGAAGAAAAATTAATTCAAAAACCAAACTTGCACTACAATTATATAATCTAATAATAATTTGTTCGAATATCTTCTGTAAAATTTGTTTTTGTGTGATAAAAAATTTGAGAATCAGGCCATCGTTTTTTAAGTGTTATATTTTGGTATTCTACGTATCAATTAAGATTTAATATTCGACTTTGCATTTAAGAACAAGTAATTTATAAAAAGTAATTAATCTATTTGGTAAAATTTCTTTTGAATAAAATTATTATTTTATTTTAATTATTTTTATTATAAATTTTCATTAATAATAATTGTTTTACACGATTGTACTGAAAATACTGTGGAAAATTAATATCTATTGTTTGGATATTCCAATTTAAATTTCGTTGAGTAATGCAACGAATAAATTCTTCGTACATTGGAGCCACAGAATCTAAATCTGCGATTGTAAATACGAAACGTTTTTCTAGTGCAACATATGCTGTTCGTTTAATATTTGAATTTAATATTTTTGATAATGTATTAACAAATCCTTCTGTTATATCGTTGTCATAAATTACTGAAAAGAAAAAAAAGGAAATAAACCTCGTTTTTCAAGTTTAATAATTCAATATACTACAAGTGAATTGTATTTAAAACTCATACACTTACCGTCTGCAGCTAAAATAATTGTTGATTCTGTTATTTTTTTTGTTAAATCTGACGACCAATTACAGTTTAAAAAATCTAATTCCATAATATTAAATTTGGCATTAATATATTGAGAATTACGCTCGAAGTTTCTTTGTATTAATTCAATAATTCCATGGGAATCGATATCTGTGAAAGAAATATTTAATTTAAAGTACTTTTTTTCTATTAATTAAGTAACTTAATAATAATATGTTTTTTTTTTTTTTTTTTTTTATTAAGAAATTTACCAGTGCATGTAACTTCACGAGCAAGCATACTTGTAACAATACTTGTCAATCCTACACCTGCACCTAATTCTATAACATTTTGATTTTTAAAGACGCTTGGATTATCTAAAATATAATCAGCCAATAAAAATGCTCCTCGCCACACTTGTAGTCCAACGAGTTGAAGTTCTGTGGAAATACTATGCTCTGAAATCAATAATATTATTATTATTAATTAATTATTAAAGTTATCATAAAAAGTTATTAAAATTGATGAGTTCAAAAATGTACTTAGACTAAATTTAACGAAAAATTGATATTTTTGTTGAAAATACTGGCATATCCTATTAATGTAGACACATTTACTGACCTATGAGAAGTTCGCCTGTTTTGGTTCTATCTAAAATCAAATCTTCATCTTCATCATATTTAATCTCTTTATTTTTTGTTTTCAACATGTATAGTGGAAGATTGAAGATGAATTTTGAAATTTTAGCTGTAATAAAAAAAACATACATACAATATTTCGATATAAATTTTTAATCATTAATAAATTAAGGATTATTAGATAATTACAGTTATTTTTTTCACTTGATGAAGCTGTCATACAATTTTCTGTAAGTATTTCCGAAGTGACCCTGAAGTTAGACATCTAGGGATGATTAATTAAAATAATTTAAAAAATTACAATTGAATAGTTAATGCTTACAGATAATTAAAAATTTATCTATATTTAGTTGTATATTACATAAAATTATTTGTCCATTTACTTACGTTTATCAAATAAAGTTGAGCTATTATCTCAAAAGATATATTGAAATAAAGTAAGTACAATATGTAACTTATGTGGCTTAATGCCAACAGGTCAAGGTTTATCTGTCAAAAGAAACGAATTTTGCTTAGAACTGACCAAATTAATAATCGGCATGATTACTTTTAAAAATTTTCGTTTCATTTTTACCTCGTTATTTACAATGTAGAATAGCTTGTTATTTTTTAAAAGGTAAAATATTGAATCTCATAGACATATTTGATTCAAAAAAGTCTTTTTTAAATAACAATTGTTTTCAGTTTAAATTTAATGACGTCAAATCCGTCATCTCTAAATTATATATAGATATATATAACTATTTCAAAGTACCTAATTATTGACTAATGACTTTTTATCTTGTTTTATTTCAAGTTTTATCAATAGCAATTAATAGTTATTAATCATTTATAACCCATTAATAGAGCAAATAAAGATTTTTTATGTCTTACAAAGTAGAGAATTATTTCATTTTTATTTTACTCTTTTTAAATGACAGGTTATAATCCTGCGCATGTATTTTGTAAACAAGTTCTATTGTCCACTATTATGCATGAAAAATTTTATTTCAAAAATATTTTTTCAAAAAATAGAAATACTTGTAAATAAAAAATATTAATGTTTGATGGTAAAAAAAAAATTATCAGTTATTAAAAATTAAAATTTTTGATAAAATTAAATATTTTTTGTAAGATCAACGATCGATAGTTAATAAAATGAAGAAGAATAATCTTTAAAAAATATAAAAAAAAAAAAAATATTTAAAAATTAATTATTATTATATTCTCGAATTGGAAGTGTTTCGTGGCTGTAGTGGCGAACCAATCAGAGTTTACCACGATGAACAGAGCTTGCCACGCGTTACTGTGATCTTCCGCCGTATTCATGTGGTGCCGAACGTTTTATATTACTTGTATATATCTATATATATAAGTTGCTACGTTGTCTTTTTTCATTCTTCAGTCGGTTTGTCCAGGCGTGTCATTCATCTCGTAACGTCACTTGGTTAGTTAATAATTTAATGTTTTATACTAATATTTAATCAGTTGATTAATTTTTAATCTTAATTTTTAATTTGTGATAGGTCAATTGAACAAGTTTTGCCAATATTTACTGTAACGATGAGGTTCGCTGGAGTATTATTTGTAACAGCATTGTGCGTCATCGTATCCTTTGCTGACATCGCCACTGAGGATGGAGTTCTTGTAATAACAAAAGATAATTTTGAACAAGCAGTAAAAGACCATCCTTATATTCTTATCGAATTTTGTAAGTACCTTTTTTTGTTATAATTTATCAATATTGTTTTGCATTTATGTTTGAATTTCGAATTATTTGTAACTGTCGCGTTACTTAAATCTGTTGAAAAAAAAAGTATGTAAGTTGTTACGGTAATAACTAAGTCCTTATGGTATTCAATACGTCATCATGACAAAGTTCACTTTTGCGGCTTTATTGATTTGCGATTTTGTTTATTGACTCAAATTAATTTTTCATAACTCATGATATTTATAAATCTTTTCAAAATTTACATAGATTTGTTTTAATTCTTTTAAGAAATTATAGTAGGAAAAAATTTTTAAAGAGTAATCTCTATGTAAAGCATGTATTTATACGTCACTTACACAAATCCTCTAAATGCTACAATTTATTAATTAATAAGGTTAAATGACGGTTGATATTTGTAAATATTTTACACTCAAAGTATTTTTATAAAATTTTCAAATTTAGCCGTCAATTTTTTTCACTTCATTGTAAAATTTATAAATAATATTTTAAATACAAAAACATTGATTTTAGACGCTCCATGGTGTGGTCACTGCAAGGCATTAGCTCCAGAATATGTCAAAGCAGCTAAAACACTTGAAGAAAATAATTCAAACGTTAAATTAGGTAAAGTTGACGCCACAATAGAATCTCAGCTTGCCGAAGATAATGGAGTGCGAGGGTATCCAACTCTTAAATTCTACCGCAATGGTGTGGCAATTGATTACACTGGTGGTCGTCAAGCAGATGAAATTGTCGCCTGGTTGATGAAAAAAACTGGTCCACCAGCGAAGGAATTGTCAACTGTTGACGATTCTAAAGCCCTGATTGACGCTCATGAAGTTGTCGTTGTTGGTTTCTTCAAAGATCTTGAATCTGCCGATGCTAAAGTTTTCATGGATGTTGCTAATTCTATCGATGAGCAAGTATTTGGTGTCACTAGTGATGAAAAAGTTTTCGATGAGTACAAAGCCAAAGATGGTTCAGTTATTCTTTTCAAAACGTTCGATGAAGGTCAAAATGTCTACGAAAATGAAATCTCTGTTGAAAAACTTAAGGAATTCATTGCAGTCCATTCACTTCCTCTTGTTGTCGATTTCAGTCAACAAACAGCTCAAAAAATTTTCGGTGGAGAAATCAAGAGTCATCTCCTTGCATTTATCAGCAAAGAAAGTGGACATTATGACAAATATGTTGAAGGAATTAAAACATCTGCAAAGAAATATCGTGGACAGATTCTTTTCGTTACAGTTAATATTGATGAATCTGATCATGAACGTATCCTCGAATTCTTCGGAATGAAGAAAGAAGATGTACCTGCTATGCGTATTATAAAGCTTGAACAAGATATGGCTAAATACAAACCAGAAAATTCCGAATTGAGTGAAGAAAATATTTTGGAATTCGTTACAGCATTCTTTGAAGATAGATTAAAGAGGCATTTACTTACTGAAGACTTACCTGAAGATTGGGATGCTAAACCTGTTAAGGTTCTTGTTGGTACTAACTTCTATGAAGTTGCTTTCGATAAATCCAAAAATGTTCTCGTTGAATTTTATGCACCTTGGTGTGGGCATTGCAAGCAACTTGCTCCTATTTACGATAAAGTAATTGATGATTTTTTATTTGATTAATTAACTGTTATTTTATTAAATGTACTATTTATTAATTATCCTTATTTTTTTTAGCTTGGAGAGAAATACGAAAGCGATGAGACCGTAGTTATCGCAAAAATGGATGCCACAGCCAATGAACTTGATACAATCAACATCAAGAGTTTCCCTACTATTATTTTGTACAAGAAAGAAACCAATGAGGTACATTATTAATTTATAAACAGTATTGATAATTTTAATTTAAATTTTTTACTAACAATTCAAAATTTTATTTTTCTTTTTTCAGGCTGTTGAGTACAACGGTGAACGAACGCTTGAAGGTCTTTCCAAATTTATTGATTCAGATGGTGTTTACGGACAAGCTGCCGAAGAAGTTCAAGAGGAAGATGAAGATGATGATGTGCCAAGAAAGGACGAACTTTAAATTTTAAACGTTAAAAAAAAAAAAACTATTTCATAACTTCTCGTTTCTTAAATCACTTAACATTCAATTTTTGTGAATTAAATTGTATCGAAGATACAACCTACAATGATAAAATATCTAATTCAATTTTTTTAAATGGATTAATGATGAATTTCAGCGTATTTATGAATACGATGTATAAAAGAACAATCTAGGTCATTTAAAAAAAACCTATGATTATTAATTATTATACGCGTATTTATTTTCTTAATAATAACTTTTAATGATATTCTTCCGAGATCAATTAAAAACAAATTTCCATACTTCCATAATGGAGATCTTTTACTTCTCGGTTCAAAAGAGTCTGATTTAGTAGTAGAACAAATAATTATTAGATATCATTCAACCGTTATCTTTTGTTTTATTCGTATTTTATTGTTATTATTACGTAACATTCACTAATAGAATATATTAACATTCGATATAAATATGAAAGATGAGATATTTTCTCACTGAACTAATTTTTTCACAAAATAATTACTTATAATTTTAAGAATAAATAATATTTCATTTGAAGCGTAACACACAATTTAGAAATAAACTTATCAAATGTAAACGTAATTATTATTATTATTGCATTCCGGGTAATCAGGGAAGAAAATCAATAGATTATTTTAAATAAAATTTGTTTTTTGTAATTTTTGAATGTGAAATGGTTGTTAAATGAGTGAACTGAATGATATTAATCTGTACTAGAACAAACTAACAACAATTTGTGAAAAATAGCAGAAAAAATTATACTTTTAAGATTTTTATTATATATATATTCTTAATTTGTATAAAATATAATATTATACTTTATCTCATTGTTTTTCATTATTACTTCTATATTTCATTTTTTATATTTTTATGAGTTTGTGTTGAATCATTTTCTTGTCTTGTATAGCATACTTGTGTAATTAATCTAAAAAACTTCATAAGTATAAATACTTGAATGTATGTTATGCGGATTATGCAGTTTTTAACTATATCCAATTTTTTTTTAAAATAGGTGCTAAAAAAAAAGGATTAAATAATATTCAGCGTAATATATCCTACCTATTTCTATATTCATTTATATAAAAAAAAAATTTGTCTTGTAAGTCGTATCAAAATGATGGCATAAGATTATTCTTTCGAATTTAATTGTAATTATTTTGTTGTTTTTTGTGTTTTATTTATTTTAAAGTTTAAAAAAAAAAAAAAAAAAAAAAAAAAAATTATAAGCTCATATTTTAATAGATTTATTCGTTTAGTTGAACAGAAATTATACGTATTTTTTCAAATAACTACTATTATATATTTTTAGAATATTGACAAAATTCTATGTGATCAAATAATTAAAAATCGATATAAATTTGCTATCCATGAAAATTTGTATTTATTTATCAATTTCCATCTATTTTGATCACAGAAACGTTATAGATACCTAATTATCAATGAGATTTGCGCAAAAAGAAAAATTAACAAAGAACAATAAAGAAATTCAATCAAAAATTAATCATCAAAAGGTCTGTTTTTTTGACATAATTAATTATTTAATAACAAACCTACCAATTTTATTATTTGAGATGCATACCGAAACATTCTCGTTGAGATAATATTATTTTTTATTAAAAATAAAAAAAGCTGCTAACAGTTAATTAATAGCAATTGCGATTGTGCGATTGTATTTCGTCTAAAATAATAATAATGATGTAATATATATGATTTTTAATTTATAAAAAATTAAATAATAGGTATCATTTGCAGCTATTGAGCAGTATAAGTTTTTAACCACCGCAGTATTATTAGAATTCATGTACGAAGAAACATAAAAATCAAATAACTTCGAAATTTATTCTCGGATCGTTTTAGATATATGAGTTAACTATTAATACTTTAAAAACTACATCGAATGCCACCAAGCTCTTAAAAATCCATTGATTTTTTCGTGAGATATTTAATTTTATAAAATAAAAAAAAAAGGCCATTCGGCAGCCAAAACGGAAGTAGATTTCATATTTCAATAAAAATAATGAGTTTAAAGGCGTTGAATTGATTAAAAGTTCTAAAATTTTAGTAATTTCGAGAAAAAAAAACCAACGCAACAGCAAATTTCATAAAAAGATAGCAGATTTAAATATAATTTTTGTTTGATATATAAAATAGAGGGTTGCAGTCAACTAGTCAGATTGACAACATTGAGAATTAATAAATTACTAGAACTTGGAAAGTTAATAAAAAATGTAATTTAAAATAATTAATTTTGCAAATTTTTAAATTCCGAAAAATATAATGTTGAATATAGGAAAAACTAAAGCTATATTAATAGAATCTTTCAAAGTCACAAAGTCTCAATAAATTATAAAACATAACAACGAAAATTTTTACGCCAAAATGAATGAACAGACGAACACTCATTTAGCCGGAAAATGTAAATATATAGTTATTTATTGGGATGAGTAATTTTCGGCCGAATCATTACTCGGATGGATGAGTATCTGGATGAATATACGGCGGAACGAACCTTTTTCGAAATTAAATTAATTTTAACTCTTGAGGAATACAAGATTTATTTTTATCTATATTCAAAAGCTCGGTGTTTTATAATTTACAAAATTGTTTTTCGGTTGATATTCTATTTAAGCTAATGTATTTTATAAGCTTTGAGATAATTATTTAATTTTTCATCAGATCAACTTTCTTACCTAATTTTAAATTAGCTCTCTTAACAGCCGATCTCTGCGATTACAGCTTTACATTTCACTTCTAGACAAAAAAGAATTTTGAAAAAAATGCTCTGCTACGTAATAGATTTTTTAATTATCTATTTCGTAGCAAAGCATTTTTTTCGAAATTCTCATTTGGTTAAAAGAAAAACATAAAGCTGTAATAGCTTTATAATCATATATGTAATAAGGATAGTACCGTTTCTTGCAATGAGTGTGACGCGAAAAAAAGAAGGGATCGGCTGTTAACTACAAAAATTGCCACCAAGCACATCAAAATCGGTTGATTTGTCCGAAAATTATTCAGATAAATTGTATTCAAAAAAGTGTTTTACTAAATACCAACTAGACTTTTGAACTGTTCAAAACCGGAAAACAGTTCTTTTTAGAATTTGAAAGCTCCAAATAGCTGGAAAACCATGTTAGTGAGCCCGAAGAGCTCAAAAACATTGTGATAAGTGAAATTTAGTTCTTTGCATTTAAAATTAACTGAAAGGAGCAGGGGTGGCCGGTGGGGTCAACCGTTTTACTAATACAGACAGTAAAAAATTTTGCGTCAATGCGTCAAAAAATTTTGTGTTAAATATTTAACACTTTTTTGCGTTAATTTAACACAATAAATGTTTAATATACACATAAAAATGTTAAATATTTAACACAAAAATTTTTAATACAAAGTTTTTTGACGTAATGACGCAAAAATTTTCTACTGTGCAGTCGATTCTCGTTATGAGTCCTATAATAGGACTCTTATTAGTGTCTCTAATTTTTTTTTTTTCGTGAAGAAAATAGTATATTACACATCTAGGGAAGTAAAATAAGAAATGTCTCAGATCACATGTAATTGTTGTCCGAGGCGAAGCCGAGGTCAATAAACATGTGATCTGAGACATTTCTTATTTTACTTCCCTAGATGTGTAATATACTATTGTTTTGGTAATAATAGTATCCTTTTAGTTAATTTCAGATTAAATAATTAATAGTAGATTACATGTATTGTATGCATCCACTGAGTATGCACTGATTATGTTATTTTACAATAGAAGACTTAAATAATTAAAAATTGATAATAATATCAATAATAACAACATTGAACACAAAAATAGTAATATAACTTCATAGATTTCTGTATCCTGGACTAGATGATTTTCATTTAAATATTATTGAACCAAACTTACATGATAGAATTTCAATCAAATTTTTGAACTATGGGATATTAAAATTTTCGTAATTTTAGTTGGCGTGAACAGAGTCTAATAAATGTTATTCGTCTCTTTGTTTGTTTTCCATGACAACGATGATTACAAAGCTCTCAAATATTGATTATACAAATTAGAATAGTTTTATTCGTTTTTGTAAGCTGACGGTGGTCTTCAAATAAATAAATCATATTCTAAAATCATGAATAAAGATTTTGATTCACTGAGCATGATTGTAAATAATGAAGAAAATAATCCAGAAAGTGTTTCTTCATCTAATACTACAATTACATCAGATTATCGGTGAAATATTTGTCATTACTAAATTTGTTTTTATTACAATCCAGCAAAAGTAACAATATCTGATTATTTTTGATTGATAGGATTCTATGGATGTGGAATAAAATAATGAAATTTTTTAATCTTGACCACGATCATAAAAATTTGTTCGAAAAATTATTTGAGGTAACCTACACAATTATTTGTAATAAGTTGATCAATTACTTTTATTTGATTCATAATTATAATTGAATAATATTTTTAGGAAAAAGATGTAGAAGAGAACCTGATGAAATTTTTTAATTTGAACTCAATTGAAGAAGTAGGTCTAGAAAATATAGTTTTATTCTTCTTTAAAACTTATCGAAACGAGATCATACAAGAAGAGGTCGCCTTTTGGGAAGAAAGTATAAATATTATTCAACAAATAGTCAATTTTTTTTACAACATAAATAAATTTACGTACTAATGCAATTTTTTTCTTTTATCTCTTTCAGATAAAGGACGATCTCAAAAATCAACTAAAAATGCTTACGGTAAAAATAAATATGTGACAGTTCATTGTTCTCTTAACTAATAATAGTAGATTCTGAAACAACTCAGTGCTATCAAAATTGATTTTTTCCGTAAATAACTAGATTTGGAGTATCCTATTCCATAAATCAAATCAAGATAAAAAAAATGAAAAAATTATATTTTGATCAATTAGTTTCTAAATTTATAATTATTTGTTGAAAGTTTATGTAAATAATATTTTTATCAATTTCAGGAAAAGTAGAAAAAACTGATGAAGAAAAGAAGAAAAAAGGGAAAAAAACGAAAAAGGGAAAAAAAGACGAAAATTATGAACCAAACAATGAAACGCTCAGCACATTATTTTCTGGTGTAACGACAACTCATATGTATTTAGATGCTGATGGCGAAGATGAAGATAATGCAGATCTTGTAACACCAGAAGATTATAAAGATAAAATTTCTGGTAATAAGTTATATTTATACAAATTTATATCTTTTATAATTTGCATTTAAATCCAGAAAGAAAATAAAATTTTTAGTTGCTAAAAATTTTGGGTCGTTTTTCAGAATTTATAATGATTCAAAATCAATAAATTTCTGCTTTCAATAATCACTTACGTTTTACTTGTAAGTAGATTATTTAAAACGTTGGATATTTTACAGCACTAACTTCTCCATTCGCACCAATGCCTGGTGAAGAGGATAAATATATTCTTACGCAGGTAAAGTAAATTTTATTTATGTTTCGTTTCTTCTGATTTATTCATTAAATGTAACTTCAAATAAAAACTTCAATAAAGTAATAGCGGAAAGTTGCATTGATTGTCATAAAGTTTAGTTATATACAAAAAAAGTGCAATCCATTAAAAATTCATTTTTTACCTTCATTCATTTGTAGTTTTCATCGTTATTTTTTATTAAAAATTATAGAGTTAAATAACACAAAAATATTGAAAATTTGGAATAGATAGAAAATATAAAATAAGACAGTTCTTTTGTTACAATTGAATTACCTCTTTCCTCGATATAATTTCAAACATGAACTTTGTGATTTTAGAAAGTGATTGATAAAGTCATTGAGATTCCAGTGATACACATGATATCCGGACGAATAAATTTGACGGACCCAGAATTATTAGAAACAAATTTTTTCTACTTTTTGAAAACAAGCGATGGAAAAATTCCTTACTTTGATTCTCAGGAAACATGCGATAATTCTATGTTAAATTATATAGCCGTTGGATCATTAAATGGAAATTTTTTAGAATTTCTTAATGAGATGCTGACCAATGTAAATTTAGTTCAGTATAATTTTCACCGATATTTTGATAAATTAAGATAATTAATCTGATGCTTTTCTAATTTTTGAGAAAGGTTTTTGAACCTCTGTTAGGAAACCAGTATACTGCAACTTTGGAACAATTCAAAAAAACTCAAAAAATTGATACCAGTAGTGACCGTACTGTCAAAACTCAGATTAGTCATACAAATACAGAATCTTCGGTAAATAAGGTAAATTTTGAAATTATTCTATTGTATTTATTAATGAATATTGGTTTAGTTAATCATTAAAACTTGTAATATAGAATGAAAAAATTAAACGATCTCTGAGTGTTCGAAAATCGTCGATAAAAAATGAAAATTTTAAAAAATCTCAAAAAAGTTTTACAATAGCAGAACACAATCATACGAATACGGAAATTTCACCTGATAATGTCAAAGGTATGGTGACAGACAAATAAATAGAAAATGTTATACAATGATAAAAATATTTTCGTTATAACAAGAGAAATAATTTTGATTCAAGAAAATTTTTTGAGGACAACCTTAAGAATTTCTTAACTTGTATTCTGACTTCTTGGCTTAAGAAATTTATAACTTCACTCGATACCCGAGAAAAAATTTTCCATGCCTGTTCATGTATAATCAAGTCTGAAATGAGACATGACCAGGCATGGTGAGATATGATCATGCCTGATGAAGCATAAACAGACATGGTCATGTCTGAACTGTTGAACACTTCAGATCTGATCATGAATGGCCATGTCTGATCCAATCTGATCCACCATGTTATAAATTGATTCAAACATAATCATGCATGACAATGCCTGTTCGTGCCTGATTGTACTGTTTTTTTTTTTTTTTTTTTTTTTTATTCGTCTGAATCAAGGGGCCCTCTCCGGGGTTTTCACCTTCGCGAACCCATAAAATAAAAATTTAACGATTCTTTCGTTGGGGAAATTCATCTGTTATCCGAACCTCCGTTAGCCCAGCTACCGAATTATAAAATCTTATTTTTCGGACATAACAGTATTATCTATTATATCTTTGTCAATTATAGAATACTAGCAGTCCGCCCCGGCTTCGCACGGCTATTTAACAAAAATTTTAACATTAATTATGATGTTATATAGCCTATGTTTCCCGCGGATAATGTAGCTTCCCAACAGTGAAATAATTTTTTAAATCGGTTCAGTAGTTTCGGAGCCTATTCGATGCAAACAAACAAACAAACAAACAAACAATCAAATCTTTTCTCTTTATAATATTAGTATAGATATTATTTTATATACAGTCTAAAAGAAAAGTTTTATCGAGCCAAAAATTGTAAAAGTTTCAGTTCATAATATCACTATCAAGAAGTTTATAATCAACCTCTCCAATACTTTGGAATTTAAAAAAATTTCACTAATTTTCTGTAATTATTATATTACAATATAAAAAACCATTGCACAAGATATCTGACATTTTCTAAAGTTTCATTTGATTTTGTGAAATTTAGTAATATTACTGTTTTTAGTTCCTGGTTGTAATTTTATATTATAGAATTTCTATCAAATTTTATTTCATTCCCATAGTTTCATAAAATTTAAAAAATTTTTAAAGTCCATAAAAAATGTTAGTTCAGTAGCGCAGGTATTACTAGCAAGTTTGTTATAAGAACTCTTACAACATTTTATGAGTTTCCTCAAATTTTATGGAATCCCATAAAATTTTATAAAATCTTCGTAGACTCAGAAAGAGCTTGGAAAAATATACAAGTTGTATTTTTGAGCTCGAAGAGCTCAAAACTTTGGAATAAATAACTTACCGAAGGTTTTGAACTCGTACATAACGGGAAGTTCCAGAAATGACCTGCAGGGTCAACCGTTTTTCAGATTTTTTTATATATTATTTTTTATTTGCAAAAATATTTTCCCAGATACGAACGGGCCTGATCATGACCGGTTATGTTTCATGCCTGATCAGATCTGAAGACTTATGCTTGTTCATGTCTGATCAGGTCTAATCATTTTTTGCCGGGTAAAGTCTTCTTCAACTAAGAACGATTCTGTTTATCTAAAATTAGTTTTGCTTTTTGTCAAGAATTTGATATTTTTGGTTTAAGTAGAAGATTTTTCGTTCAAAATAGCAAAAAAACCGAATTCCTACTTTAATATGTCTGAAACGTACAGTAAAAAATATTGTGTTTAAATACAGTCTACAAAAATTAGTGTTAAAATTCAATACACTTTGCGTTATATTAACACAAAGTTTGTGTTATTTTAACACAGAGTGTGTTGAATTTTAACACTAACTTTGTGTGGACCGTATTTAACACAGAAATTGTGTTGATTTTACACAATATTTTTTACTGTGCGTTTGTAAGACTTTTTTTCAATTATGTAGAAAGTAGTAGAAATTCGGTCTTTTTTGGTTTTAACAGTATTCTTATAATAGATTTTGCTAATATTTTAAACGAAGGTTGCAGTTTATCTTAATCTAAGAGAAAGAAATTTTTGGCGAAATATGTGTCTTTGTTTGAAAACAATAAAGTTGAAGGCTCCATTGAAGAATAAAATTCTTAAATGGACAATTTTCTGCTCTTATACCAAGAGTTTTGATTTATTAATTGGAGAGTGAATTATTTGAGCTAAGAAAACGGAATATTTTAAAGTACAAGTGAAATTTTAAAGAAAATATTTTTCTTAAATCAAGAAGTTTTTTTTTCAGTGTAATTATATTTCATGATTAACATAGTAAAATAATTGTAGATTGTTCGGAGTTATCAAAAAATGCTAATAATTTATGTCAAAAACACGTCGTTCAAACTAATATTAAAGAACTGTTAAAATATCTTGAGGAACTGGTGTCATGTGTGCAATGGAATTTGGCGAATTCTGAAGATGATTTATTGTTACCTTTACCGAAATCATTAGACTTAATGAATTTAAAATCAAATCCATCTGATAAAAATATACTTGAACAGGCGGAGAATATTGTTATCAATTGGGGGAAACATATAAATAAAGTATTAGATATGTATAAATTTCCCCTTGACAATAGTCCTACAGCCATTTGTGATCATTGGCACAAAAGATTGATTACTTTATCAATATTAGTAGAAAATTTGAATTCACCAACTGTGAAAAAAATAAAATCAATTTTGAATGAAGCTCGCTCATCCATACTATCAGCATTTCATTGGTTTGAAATTGAGCTCTGGAAATCTTACACCGAAGCACGTGACAATGATAAGTTTCTATTTACAGTATCGCGACACTTTAAAGTAAGTAATGTGAAAACAGATTGCTTATTGATGCTCATATTCTAATATGTCATATGTTACAAATTAATTTTTTTCTAAGAAGAAAACAAATTACAAACGATACAGAAAATAAGGAATTTGAAATATTTCTAAACTTGTAAATTATGTGCCGTAGGCTGATGCATATTTAAAACAAATAGTCAGATTAAAAAAAAACAAAGAAGAGTTTCAAATTTCTAGTTTTTAAATTTTGAAGTGGAAATTTTTCAACATTAACGGTTTTAAAATAATATTATTCTCAATTTTGAAAAATTTACAATTTTTTTAGGGGAAAGTCAAATAATGTTTTTTTATTGTAGTTTATTTCTTGATGGCTTCGGAGCTAAAATTTTAGAAAAAAAAATTTACTTTTACGGATAGAAAAAAATCTTTGTTGGAAAAATAATTTTCTTGAAAAAAAAAAAAAAAAAATATCTAGGAAGATTAAAATTCTCTAAGCTCATCAAGCAAAGCCTTTTATTAAGCCAAAAAAATTTCTTCTTGCTTCTCAATAACTTAAGTTTTACGGAAAATTTTCTTAGTTTAATTAAACTTTTTTTTTGTGTGGTTTAAGTCAATTTGATCTGATTTCTGTTTTATTCATTGCTTGACAAATTCTCAAAGTTGAGGTAAAACATTTTGAAATAAGAGTGAGTTATATTAGTTTGCCAATTCCCAATATAAATGAATTTTTTTATTCGGATATAGTTTTAATGATTGCATTTCTTTTATTTCGAGAACATTTTGGCATAAATAGCTCAAAAGAAATCTTTTATAGGGGTAGAATGATATGTTCAAGACAATACTTACGTAAAGAAACCTAATTCGAGCAATGAAGAACCCTCCAATTCCCAATATAAATGAATTTTTTTATTCGGATAAAGTTTTAATGATTGCATTTCTTTTATTTCGAGAACATTTTGACATAAATAGCTCAAAAGAAATCTTTTATAGGGGTAGAATGATATGTTCAAGACAATACTTACGTAAAGAAACCTAATTCGAGCAATGAAGAACCCTTTAATATATTATTACACAGAAAAAAAAAGAAATTTGAATCAAGAGAAAAATTCTTAAATTAAACCAAGAAAATAATTTTAAAGAGTTTTATTGTCTTGGATCAAGACAGAAAATTCTTGAATGAAGTAAAATTTACTTAAGCCAAGAAAAATTTCTTAGTTTAAGAATTTTTTTACTCAAATCAAGAAGATAAAATCCTTCAAAATTATTTACTTGATTCAAGTAATTTTTTTTTTGTGTATTGTCGTTAACAACTTGTCAATAGTATTTATTATATAATTTAAATAGTTGATAACTGAATCCAGCAATTTTCAAGTTATAACTGAATCTTTTCCGTCATTATTGGAAGGAATAAAAATGATTTGGATTTTATCTAAATATTTTAATACCGAGGAAAAAATGACTTTACTATTAAGTAGCGTTTCATGGCAGCTATGTGAAAATGTTAAGAATACTTTATCAGTAAAAGAACTATTCAGGTAATTTAATTCACATAGATTAAATACTTTTGCATATGATTTTAAAATTTGAGATGGATCATGTTTTTATCTAAAATTTTTATTTTGTTCTCTGACCATGTTAAAAAAAAGTTCTTTTCGAAAAAGTTGACGGACATTAACGTAATTTCTATGTATGGCCCCCATTTCATGTCAAATCGACCAATTGTTGGAATCGACTCCTTTCAATTTGTACAAAATTTTATCAAAGGTTTGTTTCATTATGAAACGAAAATTTACCAAAAAAAAAATTGAAAAATATTTTTTCAAAAATTATTATATTTTTAATTTTAAATATCTCGAAAACTATTATAGATACATTTATATAATACTTCTGTATACAGAAATGAACTTCTATTTGGTTTTAAAAATAATACTTTGAGCTATATTTGGGCCAGCAGTATGTTAAAATTTTACCATTTATACGTTTAAGTTGGGCCTTGAACATCTAATTTTAAAATAGTATTATTAAGTTCTAAATACTTTTAGAATCAGATTAAAAATTAAAAATAACAATTATAAGTTTCAACTTTAACTTATACAGGAAACCATTGAAAGAAATAGTGGAGCAAACAAAAAATGCTTACACTATGTTAAAAAGTTGGAAAAATTTATATTTCGTAACCCGAAAAAGTATTGAATTATCAGAAAAAGGAAAACGATGGGAGTTTGATCAAAACCGTTTGTTTAGTGAAATTGACTACATCACAAAAGTTTGTAATGATTTCAACGAAATAGCAAGTGTTCTTCAAAGCTATTACAATATTTTTGGCCCAGAATTGAAATCAATTATTACTGATCCATCACAAATAGATGTTATCGTAAAAAGGGTCGATGAACTAATTTTACCAATTTCAAATGCTGACTTTAATATTTTCAATAAACTTAATCAAGAAAATTGGGATGCTACAATGGCTTGGTTTTATTTAGAAGTGGCTTCTTTACAAAAAGAAGCGTTGTTTTTAATTGATGACTATTTTAAAGCATTAATTAATGCTGAACAAGCTTTAGAAGTACTTCTCAAATTTAAAAATTTCAAAACGAAACCTGCTATTCAAGAATGTTTGTTGATGAAATTTGACGTCATTATGCAACAATTTAGCAAAGAAATAAACCAGGTTGAAGATATATTCAGTTCAGGTATTAAAGCATAAGGCTATTTTATTTATTTTTATGAACAATATAAAATGACCAATTGTCGTAGGTAAAAAAAATCCACCATTATTAAAATATCATGTGCCGATTGCTGGCTCTATATTCTGGGTACGACAACTACTTAGTAGATTACAAGGTCCAGTAATGACATTCAAATCTGTCCTCGAACTTAATCAGAGTAATTTGAAATCGTTAGTATTTAGTCAGTATCTAGATGCTGTCAAACAAATGAAACAGTTTGAAGATATGAAATTTGATTCTTGGAATAACAAAGCCAACGCAGATGTATTGAATACAATGAAAAATAATATTTTGAAAATTTCTCCCATAGTTGAAAGTATATTATTCACAGTTAAACAACCAATCAATTAAGATTTTGAGTTTGAATTTATGATAATAAATATGATATTTTTTATAGCTACAAGGAATAAAAGTATCGAAAATAAAAAATTAGGAAGTAAAGATTTATTGAATCTGGGGCCTAGCATTGGAGGAAAAATTTTATGCTCTCGTTCGGCTGGTGTAAAAATAGGATCTAGTTTAAAATGTTTGGCTAATAAAGTCCTCAAATTGCAGACTGATAAACCATTACATCAAATGAAAGTAACTTGGATGGAAAAAGCAGATGATAAAACCATGATTGAACAACTATTGTGTTTTCAAATAAATTTCAATTTTAAAATTTTTGAAGTAATTCATGAAGCCGAAATGTTAGAGCAATTAAAATTTGAATTGCCAATCTCTATGAGAGATAAAAGTATTCAAAAAGATCGATTGAAAGTAGATATTGAACTTACTCAAACAATAATTGATCAGTATAATAAACTTATGGATCAATTAGATCCTGCCGATGTAAGTTATATTTATCATTTTTTTGATAATTTCTCGTTGAATAAAATATTTTTTCAAGGCACCATTTTATTTAATTTTTAAATTCTTCGAGCTCAAAAATTAACTAATTGAAAATTTTTTGATCATTTTTATCTTCAAAAAAGCAGAAAGTTTCAGGAATGGCCTACAGGATCAACCTATTTTCTTATTTTTTTTTTTTATTTTAGGTCGTTTTGCTCAAAAACTTGATAAAAAATATCGATAAGTATATACAATCTGGGGCAACAAGATTAAACTGGTATTGTTTAGACATACCTAATTATGCTGCCCACAGTAAAAAATTGTTGAAGAACTTGGAGTCAATAATTGCACAAGTGAATCATATAAAAAAAGATCTAGATGGTCGAATAGAGCACATCAGTACATATAATTTAATTACTATTACTGATTCATTGGATTCAAATAATCAGTTACTACAATGCAACGTAAGATCACTTACACATTTTTAAACTTTTTTTTTTAATATTTTCAATTATTTTATTTAAACAATATTTATTAAGTTATATAAAGAAATGATTAATTTTTCAGATTTATTTTTCAGAGATCAAAATTAAAAGAACAAAGTTAATAAATGGCATGTTAGAAACATATTTGTCTATTACTCCAATATTAATAAAATTAGAAAGTCTAGTTAAAAACACAACATCTGGCAAAAGTATAGCTATGCAATATTTTTACGAACGTTATGAACAACAAATTTTTACAGCGTTTGTAAAGTAATATAATAACATAAATACTTTCAACAGCTTATTTAAAATTTATGATGAGATCTAAATATTGTTTTCAGCTGTTTGAGAAAAAATTTAGAAACTTTAAATATTTTACTTTCGAACAATCAAGCAATTTTTACAGTAGATGCAGTCTTATTGTGTTCTGAAGTAGTTCTTCGACCTTCTCCAAATGAAATAAATATAATAGTTCTTCGAGATGTTAAAGATATGCTTGAGAAAATGAAAATATTTCCAAGGTGGATAGCAGGAAGCTGTCTCAAGTATACCCAAGTAAAGGAAACAAATTCAGATGGCTTTTCTGACTTTAATTTTTATGAAGATATAATGAGTATTCAAGTAAGAAATCGCACTTTTATGAAAACTATCGAACATGATTTAATAACTAAAAAGTATTTTTTAGGTAATAAATGATTGTATTATTGCTATTAAAAACACAGTTTATGAAATAACATCACGTTGTCGGAAATATCTTCATAGATGGAAAAAATACAGCAATTTATGGCGAACTGATAAACTTCAAGTTTGTGAGAAGTTCGTTATGACATGCTCCAGTCTGAATGAATACGATGAAAAATTTACGTTTTATGATACAGTAATTGAAGAAATCGATGAGTGGACATCATACTATGATATATTTTGCATAAGGTAAAAAATATTCACATTTACTTTTTTTTATTTTTAAGCGGGATGATGCTAAAGTATGTCTAATTTAAAACTGTTGATAACTTCGAACTTTTAAATCAATTCTCTGTCCGTCGATAGATAACGAGGTTTTGTAAATAAGGAATATATTGATGAACAAAGAACTTATTTTGATAATTTCTTTCTTAATTAGAAATTTATTTTTAAAGTTTCCAATTACGAGTTATTGTACAAGTGCAACAGAGATATCAACACTTATAATTTTTTTGTTTCCTTTTCAATAATAGCTATTAAGGATAGAAAATTTTTTTTTCTTCCGTTTTATTTTAAGTCAGCAATGCAATGTATCTTTTGTAAAAAAATGGAATAAGCATTAGGAGACGAGCATTTTTAGATATTCTAAACTTTTTAAGATTTATAATTAGCATGACAGATTAAATAAATTGATCTATTAATAAACATAATTTTATTTAACAGAATAAACTTAGGTCCATTACTGAAAAGTATTAAAGATCATGCTCAAAAATGGAAACAAATTTTGGGGGACTATCTTATCACAGAAACTAAACAATCAATGAAAAATTTTGCTTTGAAAATAAAGACATTTCGATCGGAAATTGAACTTGTTATCAATAATTTGGATAAATTCAAAGCTGTATTGCAAACTATTGCAGATATAAAAAAAATTTCAATACAAGCTATCGTTCAATATGATGAATATAAAGAAACATTTAAAATACTTAGAGCTCATGGGATTAATTTTTTATCTGAGGTTGAAGAACAAGCTTATATCATTCAGGAAGATTGGGAATTAGTTTATTCTGAGGCACTTTATCGAGATATAATTTTAGAAACTACAAAAGATCGGTTTCGTCAAATGACTGAAAATCAAATTTCTGATCTTCAAGCAGAATGCGTGAAATTTGCTCAATATTATGATAAAAATGGACCAGCGAGCGTCGGGAGCGATCTCGATAGTGGATTAGAGAAAGTAGAAGTAAGTTTTCTTTTAATTGCTTTAATGAAGATGTCAAAATTTAACGTAAATTTTTTTATAATGATGTATTTTAAGGAATTTGAAGGTTTAATAAGAACTTTAGAAAAACGACGGCTGGATCTTGCGTATGCAGAAAATTTATTTAACCTTCTACCAACAAATTTTTCAATTTTTGAAGAAGTTAAGCAAAATTTTGAAGACATTAAAATAATATATTCTTTATATAAAACCCAAAAAGATGCAGAAAATATTTTATCAAAAACTTCATGGTCAGATTTAAATTTTCAAAAATTGATCAGTGAAATAGAAAATTATATCAGCGAATTTAAGAAATTTCCGAGTAGAATTCAGCAGCTTGATATTGGTCAAATACTTTTAGCAAAAATGGAAGCATTTAAGAGTTCAGTGCTATTATTTGTTGATCTGAAACATGAAGCTATTCGTGAAAGACATTGGAAGGAATTGATGGACAAAACAGGAAAACATCTTAACATAACTTCTCATAAATTAGATGATGAAGAAAATAAAGGACTTTCTCAATGACTGAAGCAAATTTATTTTTATTTTTCTAATAACTAAATTTTAAGTAATTAGAGTTAATTATTATTATAATTACGTACTTCAAAGATAGTATGTGTTACCTATTTTAAAGAAAATTAATTTACTTATGATGATTTTTCTCAAGTTGTATTATTAACACAATCTTTTGTAACAAATTCAGAGTATAAATAAAAACATGGATTGAGGTTTAAGATTAAAATAATGTCAGAGAAACAATACTAATTCTGTTTGAATTTAAAAAATTTAGGTTTACGTTAGAAAATATGTTTTCCATGGAACTGAGTGAATTTCATGATATCGCGCAAACAATCGTGACGAATGCAATTAAAGAATCAACTGTTGAGGAAAAGGTTAACGAACTTGTTAATTTTTTACAATCGATCAATTTTGAAGTAATAAAAAAATTTGAAGGTAATGATTGAAAAAAAAATTTAATTTCTTTGTCTTATGAATGAATATTGCTTTGTTTTTTTCTGTCTTATCAGAAAAATTTTTTTGGAAAATTAACTTTCCTTCGTAAGTTGTGTTATGGCACTTACAATATAATTTTGAATTTTTCATAAAATTTGCAGTTCTTTGAAAAATTCAATTGTATTGTTTTTTTGAAAGCTTTTTTGGCCTGTTAAAGACACGGTACTGTCTCATGTCGAGCAAACGCTTAAACACATGCAATAACAATGAAAATACGTATCGGAGCGAGATAAGCGTGTTTTTTTCATCATATTTTATATTAAACAATACTACAACGATTAATTTTTTTAAAAAAATTTTTTAAACATCAAAAAATCATGTTGAAAGTAGAGAAAAATTTCGTTTAGCGTTTATATGAAAAATCGAACTCTCTGATAAGCTTCTCATTTTATTAGATTTTTTTTCCCAACAGAAATGAATTTTTTTTTTCATAAATGATCATTTTTAAGTAAGACAGAAGAAAAAAAATATTGCATAAGATTAAAAAGAATATATGTATCGTTTGTTAATATAACTTTTTTTTCACTGAACTGTCAGGCTTAGATAGCAACTTCTATATACTGGGATCAGTAGAATATTTGATTCAAAATCTTGAAGATAATACTATAACCCTTCAGAATCTGAAATCTTCACCATATATTAAACCATTTTTAGACATAGTTCAGAAATGGGAAATTACTTTCCGCGAAATTTCGGAGGTAATAGAAGCCTGGACAGAATTTCAGACAAAATGGTTGTGTTTAAGAGAAATTTTTCTTGATTACGATTTAAAGCTACAACTACCTGAAAAAACTATAAAGTTTGAGGGAATTAGTCGTACTTTCAAGCAAATTATGCTTGATACTTCTGAAAGACCAAACGTCTACGAATGTTGTATGATTCCTGATTGTAAAAAAAAATTTGAAAATTTACTTTTTGAGATAGATGAATGTCTCAAGTCATTACATGAATATCTTAGTTGTAAACGAATGATTTTCCCAAGGTTTAGTTTTTTATGTGATGATGAGTTATTAAGAATTTTGGCAGAAAATGATATTATTTCTATTCAGAAATATATTGCAAAAATGTTTGATAACATAGAAATGTTCAAACTTGAAGAAGATGAAGCAAATAATGAGACTAAAATGATTTGTACTGCTGTCATTTCTTGTGAATATGAAATTATGGAACTAAAAAATCCAGTAATCATTACTAAAAAAGTAGAAAAATGGATGGTAACATTACTGGAAGAAATAAAAAATTCTAATCGACATTTAATAAAAAAAGCTATCTATATTTACGGCAAGATGAAAAAACCTCGGATTGAATGGTTATTTGAGTTTCAAGGTGTAGTAATATTTGTAGTCAATCAAATATGGCGGACAGTAGAAATAGAGGAAGTATTTGAAAAAATAAAGTTAAACAATAAACGAGCCATGAAAGAGGTATTGTATTCATTTATTTTTGAATAAAAAAAAAAAGTAATTTTCAGTTAAAGTTCATTTCTTCAAGTACTTGTCACAACTCAATGACCAATTAAATGAAGTCGTAACACTCATGGGTGGAAATTCTTTGACCAATAATGATCGTACAAAATTAGATACTCTCATAACTATTGATGTTCATAATAGAGATACGATTAATGAATTTGTGAAGGATAATGTTATCAAAATTGAAGACTTCAAATGGCAGAGTCAGTTAAGATTTTATTGGATCTATAATTTAGATAACTGTTGGATCAATCAATGTACTGGACGATTCGAATATGGTTATGAATACATGGGCTTAAATGAAAGACTAGTTGTAACTCCTTTAACAGATCGCATTTATTTGACTATTACACAAGCTCTGTCAGTACATTTAGGAACATCATTGGCAGGTAAATCCTATTTAGATATTTGAATCGAATATTACTATTCAAAACTTTCTAATAATTATAAAATTTCAAAAAGTTCATTTACCAACTGTTAAAATAACCATTAAGACTTTGAGAGAGATTGTTTTAAAAAGTTTTCTGTTCTGTATTTTTTTTAGGATATGCTGGAACAGGAAAAACTGAAACAGTAAAAAATTTAGCAAAAACATTAGGATTATTATGCATTGTAACCAATTGCAGTGAAGGAGTAGATCACCTAACTATTGGAGAAATTTTCCGAGGATTAATACAAAGTGGCGCATGGGGCTGTTTCGATGAATTTGATCACATAGATGTGTCGGTTCTTTCCATTATTTCGTTACAGCTACAAACACTTCGTTTAGCACTACAAAGAAAGGCAACGAAATTCTTGGTATAGTTTAAAATAGATCACATATAATTCTTGCTTGAATAAAAAAAAATAGTATATTGTATGATAAAGAACGGAAAAAAGAGATGTTATGAGTATTGCTCAAAGTTTGAAATCGTGTTTTTAATTTTTTATATTGTCTACATTGAAACTTTAAGCTTCAATGTTTGAAGTCGAGCGCATTGAGATAATTACAGATCGAATTTTCTTCTCTTGGTAACTAATATACTATTTTTCGATTTTCTTCATTACGGAACTTTTTTCAAAATGATCTAAGAAGAAAAATTTTTTGAAAATAGTAAATTTTATGAAACAATTTCCAAAGAGTTCGCATCTAAAAGATAGGTATATCCGATGAAAAAAATAAGCGATTGTAAATTAATTACTTCGATTTCACCGGCATACAAAAAAAAAGTTGTCTGCACTTCGGACCGGACCCACATAAGGACATGTATTTCAACCCACTGAATCCAAATTTAAAGTCCGTTTGGCTCAGTCACCCTCCAGTTTTGAGTAAAATGCGAAAAAACCTTTAAAACAAAGGCAAAAAATGGCGAAAAATTGCAGTCACAGCGATATAGAAATTTTTGTGGACCTGGATCAAGTACGATTTTTATGTATTTCAATTTACTGAATCTAAATCTGAACATCTATGTCACTTATGTCTTGATGGGTAAGTTTTAAAAATGTGTCCTAAAACTTTTTGGGAAATAAAAAAAGCGAAAACTACAAGACGTTAGTAGAAGAATTGGTGACAAATTTCAAAAATTTGGGCTGCTTAATGAACCTCGAACTACACTTGATGGATTCTCACGAACAAAATGGAGAGAGCAGCTTGGGTAAGTTTTAAAAATGTATCCCAAACCTTTTTAGGAAATAAAAAAAGCGAAAACTACAGGACGTTAGTAGAAGAATTGCTGACAAATTTCAAAAATTTGGGCTGCTTAATGAACCTCGAACTACACTTGATGGATTCTCACGTCGACCACTTTCCTGAAAATCTTGAAGACTATAGCGAACAAGGAAAATGATTCCACCAAGACAAGTGAAATGATGGGTATAGGTATAGAGTAAATTAAAATGTCAACATGATGGCAGATTTTTGCTAGATCGTAACAAGAAAAATCCCAGAAGAAAACAGAAAACGTAAAAAGAACCCTATTGCGTTGGTCATTTGACGATAAAGTAGTTCGATAAATCGAACGACAGTCTGAAATTCGAAAATATGGTTTCGTACTTTCTCCGTATATGCTATTTTTTCAAGATTTAAAAAATTTCTTCAATTTCTAAGATCATATTACATCTATGAAAATACACCTAAGTCATTAACAATCGTGTTTAATAGATTTTTTTCTCGTATTTATAACTGCAGTTTTCCCGATTTTTTTGGTTGTTTGAGATTTTTAAAAATTTTAAAACGTTAATGGGACAAGATTTTAGATTCAAATTCAGTGAAACAAAATTCATAAAAATCATACTCAATCTGAATCCAAAAAATCTTTTTTATTTCGATAATTTCGATTTTTCATGATTTATTGCAACTTTTTAGGATTTTTGGCAATTTTTTTTTAATTTTGACAACTCAAAAGGCTAATTAACGTTCAAATTAAGATTCAGTAAATTGAAATACATAAAAATCATACTTGATCCGGGTTCACAAAAATTTTTTCATCGCTGTGACTGCAGTTTTTCGCCATTTTTTGCCTTTTTTTGAGGTTTTTTGCATTTTATTCAAAATTGGAGGGTGACCGTACCAAAGGGACTTCAAATTCGGATTCAGCGGGGCGAAATACGTGACCGTAGGTGGATCTGGTCCAAAGTACAGACAACTTTTTTTTTCTGTGCCAGTATTTTTATTCCGAATCACAGTAGAAAATTTTTTATATTATTTCGAATATTTGTTCTTTGCTGATACTATCGAGAAAATTTTTGAATAACTGATTTATTTAAATTGACTATGTAATATAATTCTACTGTTTTAAGTTCCAAACCCAGGATATCGCCTTAGATCCTAAATGTGGGATATTCATTACCATGCAACTCAGTTATGATAATCAAACCCATCTTCCGGAATCAGTTAAAGGATTTTTCAGACCGATAGCTGTCGTTATACCTGACAGTGAATTAATTTGTCAAGTTAAACTGTTCAGCGCTGGATTCTTGACAGCAAAAAGCCTTGCAAAAAAAATAACAGTGCTTTATCATCTCGCGAAAAATCAATTAAGTAAACAAAATCATTATGATTTCGGACTGAGAGCTGTTGTTTCAATTTTGAATAGAGCCAGATATTATAAAAGAGTATCAGAAAATTTACTAGAAAGTACTATATTGTTGCGAGCTTTAAAGGACGTGAATCTTTCTAAATTAATTTCTGATGATGTTCCGATTTTTGTTGGACTTCTGAAAAATCTTTTTTTGGATTTGGATAATTCTATAACAGAATATCCCCTATTTAATGAAGCTGTAGAGAATATTTATCGACGTAAGAAATTCATAATTCTACGAAAACAGGTATATGATCTAAATTTTTACATTATATACTGAAAATAAAAAATTAACTTGAATCTAGAGAAAAATTCGTGAACCAAGAAAATATTCTGAAAGAGTTTCATTGTCTTGAATTAAGATGAAAAAGCAGTTCACGCCAAAGAAGAACGTAGAATATTCCAATCCGGGTGTTCGTTTTTTCTCCCTTGGCGTGTAATGTACTATTTAAAGGAGACTTGTATACTTTTTCGAGCTCTTCAACCTCAAAATTTAGTGATTGTAGGTACATACTTTTTTGAAAATTTTAAATTGCAATTTCTTTCGATCGAATCAAACGTTTTGATTGGGACTTGCAGAATTCGACGAAGTTTTTCAAGCAAAAAAGATTATTCATCACTTACCAATCATTTCAAAGTAAAATTTTAAAGTTATGTAAAAAAATCACTTTTTTGGAATTATTCAAAATTAAATATCTATTGAACGATTTGGATGCGGCTTGCGGCAATCAATGTTGTTTTTTGAGATTAAAAACTGAGTAGTTTTTTTAATTGATCGATACATTAGCTTAAAAGTTATTCCAAAAGAACATTTTTTAGAAAATTTCATTTTTAGAGATTTTTCATAATCTACCGAACCGAATTGATTCAAACTCCTATGAAATTTAATGGCAATAAAACTTTTTCGAATGTTCACTATTTTCGTAGCGGAAAATTAAAAATAGTCATTTTTTGCGCTTTTTTAGTGTGAAGTGAATCTATTTAGTAATAAAATAAGTTTCATTATTCAAGGTAGATAAAATCTTACAATTGTACAAATTAACAATGACCAGACATGTAAATATGGTTGTTGGTCCAACTGGAGGAGGAAAAACCGTAATAATTAAAACGTTTTGTGAAACTCAAACAAGTTTGAATAGCCTATCGAAACTGAGTGTTTTAAATCCTAAAGCATACGACGTAACTCGATTTTATGGAGTTTTGAATCCACTTAATCGTGAATGGACCGATGGAATCTTCAGCAATATTTTTCGCAAATTCAATCAACCCCTTGATTTTTCATTGTTAAATGAAAAAAGATTTATTATTTTTGACGGGGATGTTGATTCAGTTTGGATAGAAAATATGAATTCCGTAATGGATGACAATAGAATTTTGACGCTTCCTAATCAAGAAAGAATAAAATTACGAAATAACTGCAGTTTGATTTTTGAAGTCGGTCACTTAAAATATGCATCACCAGCTACAGTGTCACGTGTTGGAATAGTTTACGTTGATCCTAATATTTTAGGATATGAGCCATTTATAAAAAAATGGATTAAAAATCGACGTGAATTTGAACAAGAATTGCTTTTATCACTGTATCAAAAATATATTCCTAAAATACTAGCCCTTATTGTTGATGGCATATTGGGATTAGAGCAAGTTGATCCTTTGCAGATGATTATCCATCAAAATGCATTAAACTTGGTTAATATATATTTTTTAACGCTTGAATTTATTTAGTTAATTTATTAGTAAAATGTCTTCAACTTATAATTTTAAAGGTGTCCCAGTTATGCAAAATGGTTGATAGCCTTTATCCTGTTTGTCATCAGTCTAATGAAACATCAACTAATGATGAAGAATTTCATGTACATCAGGCTCAAGTAGAAGAAGAAGAAGAAGCTTTATTGCATGCAGTATTTATCCAAGCATGTTATTGCTCAATGGGCGCTGCTCTTGTTTCAGAAGCTCAATTCAAATTTGATGACTATATGAAAGAAATATCAGGATTAATGATGATCAAAGATACTGCAGAAAAGTTAGCTACAATAGGTAAAAGGATCAGTTTCTACTATAAATTAAACTAATTAATCTAGCAACAATTTTTACCCAGCTGACTGGAAGTTTTTATTGATAATAAAGTAGAATTATTTTCACTTTTTAGATTATATTCCTACTGCTTACAAGTTATTATACGATTACGTTTTAGACGTGAAGAATAAAGTATGGAGACCTTGGAAAATGTGTGTTCCTCAATATATTCATAACAGAAATCAAAATTTTCATGAAATTTTTGTACCTACCCCTGATACTCTTCGTACATTTTGGTTTATCAGGTTGATGAAGAGTTTAAAACAGCCTGTTCTGTTAGTGGGAGAAATTGAAACTGCAAAAACTGTAATGATTGAGAATTTTTCAAGATCTCTTGATCCGGCTAAATTTGTAAATTTTACAATAGTTTTCGTTTTTCCTTAACTGTGTATATGATTAAATTAATTCAATTTGATAAATATGTTTTAGGCATTAATGAAAATGAATTTTTCATTGAGAACAAAATCGACAGATGTTCAAAGAAGTATCGAATCTTACGTAGAGAAGCGCACGAAAGATTTATATAGCCCACGATTAGGAAAAACACTGGCAATCTTCATTGATGATATGAGTTTACCAATAGTTGATTTGTATGAAACTCAACAGCCCATTGCATTTCTAAAGCTTTTTTTGGATTATGGTGGTTTTTATGATTGTAATAAAGGATTAAATTGGAAGCAAATAAAAGACACTTGTAAGCTATTTATATTCATGAAAAGTTTTTAATAGTATTTGATTTCGTAAAATAGAAAACTTTATTTAGTATCCTAAAATTAATAGATGATATCTTCGTTGTGTGTAAAAAAGCCGATCAGTTTCTCTTCACAAAGTGTTATATTGGACTTACTTTCTTTTGTGTAAAAATGTTAAACAAGAATTCAAATGATTTAAAAAGTTATTTTAAATAGAAATATGAATAACAATGCAAAAAAAATCCTCAAATTTAATTTTGCATTTAGTTTTATAGTTCTATATACGTAAAAAATAAATTCATTTATCAAATTTAGTTGATTCTTAAGTATATTATTCATTCATTTCAATCAGGGTTTTTAGCAGCAATGACCGGAGAAAGGCGAAATAATGCGGTTGATCCTCGTTTTATTTCTTTATTGGCTGTTTACTACACGGTGCATCCAGATAATTCAAGTTTGAATTACATCTATAGTAGTATATTAGCTGGACATTTAGCGATATTCAGTGATGAGATTCAAGCAATTACGAATATTATTGTGAAGATCACTATTGAGCTATGTGAGGTATTTAATTATGAAAATAACATTTCATTTAGTTATAATGACTCCAGTATTATAGTTTTCATTTTCAATTAGATTATTCAATTCGAATTACCACCAATTCCATGTAAATTTCATTATAATTTCAACATGAAAGATTTCTCGAAAATATGCGCAGGACTTCTTCAAAGTACACCTAGTTATTTTTATACGGCTGCACAATTTGTAAGACTATGGAAAAATGAAATAACTCGAGTTATATGCGACCGGTTAATTAGTGAGGAGGTTAAAAAAATTTAGTTATTTTCTATATCATAAATACCTTTTAATCTTTTTTTATTTATCACAATTAGGATCGAAATCTTGTGCAAAATCGTTTGGAGATGAAAATAAAATCAGAATGGGAGAAGAATCCTGATATAATTGAAAATGCTCTCAGAGACCCATTGCTTTTTGGTAATTTCAGAAACGCCCTCACTGACGATGGAATTCAAAGTTATGAAGATGTATTAGATTACGAGGCTGTTTACAATCTTTTTATTGAGGTTTCGAATCCTTAATGATATTTAAATAAGTGAAGTAAAACAGATTAAAGACAAATTAGAAATTTTTCAGATTCTCGAATTATATAATAAAAATAATGTTAGGCTTGAGATGATTCTCTTTAATGATGCACTTGAGCATTTAATACGTGTTCACCGTATTTTGAAAATGCATCGTGGCCACGTGTTACTTGTTGGAGCAAGTGGAAGTGGTAAACAATCAGTGATTAGACTTGCATCCTTTGCCGCCAAATGTGATGTTTTTGAAATTTTTCTTGACTGTACTTATAATGAAACTTTTTTTCAAGAAGATATAAAAAAACTTTTTGATTTAGTCAGCATTGACAACAAAAAAATTTTGTTTTTGTTCACATCTGCTCAAATTGTAGATGAAAACTTTTTAGAAATAATAAATAATATGTTAGCCGCGGAGATTCCTTTTACGTTATACGCGGAAAATGAAATTGATGAAATTAATGACAAGTGTAAAGGAAATGTAACTCAAGAAGGAAATTGTATTGACAAGTCTGTAAAAATTACATCAATCAGAAAAAATAGTATTAGTTAATATTTTGATAATGGAGATTTTTGTTTTACAGAGAAAATATTTGGTCCTATTTCACAAAAACTTGCATTGCAAATCTCCATATTGCATTGTCGATGAGCCCAGCAGACGATCTCTTTAAGAAACGTTGCAGAAACTATCCTGGTATTGTTAAAAATACTACAATTAATTGGATGTTTCAATGGCCCCAACAAGCCCTTTTTGCAGTCGCTAATTTTCTAATGAAAGATGTAAGTTCAAATATCAATTGGTCAGTGATAATAAAATAATGAAGTTAATGGCAATAATGAAAGTACGTAGCAGTTTTCCGGTTTTATATATTAAGTTTATGAAACGAATGAATTATACACAGAAAGAAAGAAAGTCTTGAGTCAATCGTAAATTTTCTTAAATCTAGAAAATCTTAAGGAAGATTAAAAATTTCTTTAAATAAAGTTAAAATTTCTTGAACGAAGTTAAATTTTTTTAAGCCAAGAAAATTTCTTCTTGCTCCAAAATGATTTCGGTCTTCCTTACAATTTTCTTGTTTCAAGAAATTTTTTTTTCTGTCTAGACATTCGGAATTTTGAACTGCGCTTAATTCTGAAATTTCTAAATTTTTTTTGTGATTATTTTTATTATGTCATTGAACCTTATTATCAATATCAAAAAACCATGAAAAAAAATAATTACAATAATTAGTTTTATATTGTTATCAATTGGAAATTTTTGCATTAAGTGAACAGTAAAGGAATTGTTGCAGCAAAACATAATTTCGTAACTATTCAAAATTATAAAATTTTTAAAGTTTTCAGTTTTACCAAATAGTCATAATATCTCTAGCTTCATTCTTACGATCACTAAGTACAGAATAATTCCTAATGAATTAGCAAACACTTCATCTTTTTCTT
>JZSA01001117.1:0-13290 GCA_000956155.1 Cotesia vestalis
GCAAATTGACGAAAAACTTAAAAATTAAAATAAATAACAAAACAAAAGATAGTCGAAGTGTCAATATCAAAGAAGTGAGGTTGGCATTTACATAAAAATAATTTATACTTGCGTTTTATTAAATTTAAATAAAAAAGTAAAATAAAGAAAGATGAGTAATAATCCCGACTGGATTCCGGAAACTGATGAAAGTGATAATGAGTATAATGATGAATCTATATCGCCTGATATTTTTAAAACAACAACACCAACAACAACAGCAAATGATGAATCGCTACCTCCTGAAATTCTTAAAAGAGCAAATGAGGTGATTAACAATCTTACTCCTGCAACATCACGGCTCAAGTATGAATCGGCATACAAACAATTTATGCAGTGGCGAGCAGCACAACGGATTACAAGCTTCTCTGAAGAGGTGTTTTTGACTTATTTTAGTGAGCTTTCCAAGACTCTTATGCCGTCAACTTTATGGGCGAAATATTCAATGTTGCGAAGCATGGTTGATATCAAGCATAACTTCAATATTCATGATTACTCAAGACTAATCGCTTTTTTAAAGCAGAATGGTAAAGGTTTTAAGAGTAAGAAAGCCCAAACATTAAGTGCTGAACAAGTAAACCAATTCCTACGTGAAGCTCCAGATAACAAAGATTATTAAATTATCAATTAAATATTTGAATTCTAATCTATGGATTAATTTTAATTGGAATTTTTTAATAACAGGTTGCTCTAATTTTTGGAGTGCAAGATACATGTAGGCGGAAAGAATTATGTGACGTACTGGTGGATCATATAGAAGATAAAGGTGACATGCTCTTGGTACAGATACCGGATACTAAAACTGGCAGACCTCGATCATTTGTAGTAACGAACGAATTTTACACCATTTACAAAAAATATGCCAAATTACGTCCTACGAAATTAGCAACGAAAAGATTTTTCATTGATTATCGGAATGATCAATGTACGACACAAAACATCGGCATCAATACTTTTGGTAGCATGCCACAAAAAGTAGCAAAGTTCTTGAAGTTAGCAAATCCAGAAACATATACCAGACATTCCTTTCGAAGAACTTCGACTACGTTGTTAGCTGATTCTGGTGCCGATCTTTTGACTATCAAAAGACACGGACGGTGGAAATCGAGTGCTGTTGCGGAAGGCTACATTGAGAATTCTGTGGGCAACAAAAAAAGAATTGGTCAACGAATCGCCAGTACTATCACTTCTAGACCGTCTACTTCAAAAGATCCAGAGCCAGAAATTGGTTTTAGTAATGAGTCAGCAAGAGAAGTACCGATTGATGTTGGAGTAAAAAACAACAAGGATTTAAATTTCGACATTTTCAATACGGCCTCATCAACAAACTCGAAGAATTTAAATATTACGTTCTCAAATTCTTCAAACTTAACAATTTATTTAAATGGTAGTAAAACTACTTAAATAATTTAGTTAACTTTGTACTTGATCGTTTTCAATTTGTGTTAATGTGTTTTTTTTTTAATGATAAAAATAAATTTGCTTAAAATTTTTCCAATTTTTCAGCTTTTCTTGAGTCTCCGCCCCCCAACCCCCCGCCGGAGCTTCGCCCCTGGACCCCATATCCCCGCATTCGTAAAAAAAATAGTATGTGCAACTCGTGCGAAGTTGTCAATTGCCCACGAGTTGCACAATATACTATTTGATAAAAATATTTAATGAAGGTGCTCAGAACAGTACTCTTAATACTACTAGCTCAATGTTGTCACTTATATATGATGTCGACACAGAAAAAAATTTTCTGGTATCGCGTCTTTTAACAAGTCTTTTTACAACAACTCTTTAATATAAAGTTATCGGTATCATTGAGATCGAGTGTCGCCTGCTTACTTCAGTCTTGCTCAGTCTTACAATTTCTATAAATTCATGTGGAATGATTTATTCATAAGTTGTCTAATGAAATAATTAAAGCATAAATTTATTTAAATCTTTACAGAATAGAGATATTTCTGAAGATCATCATGATCAAGTTGTTCAGCATATCGTTGATGTACATGTTAATATTAAAATGTATACGATGGAATTGTTCGAAAAGTATCGAAGAAATAACTACACAACACCAAAACATTATCTAGATTTTATAAAGACTTACTTAACACTTATAACAAAGAAAAAAAATTATACAACTTTTCAATATAATCGATTATTGATTTGCTTGAATAAAATTACTGAAGTGTCTAAATACTCGATTGAATTGAATCAGAAATTATCAATTAAAAAAACAGCAGTGACTGAACGAATAGAAGAATGTAATAACTTAGAAGCTTCAATAAAAGAATTAAATGAAATAATTGTACAAATGAAAGAAAATAGTTTATCAATAAAAGATAAAATTAAAGAAAATAACAAAATGATAATTCAAGAATCTGCACACGATAAAGAAATATTTACCGATGTTTTTTTTGAATTGAATATAATCAAAACAACATTAAACGATTTAAAGTACAGTGATCTTGTAGAGTTGCAATTGCTTTCAGAACCTCCACATTTGGTGCAAATGGTTGGCGAGTGTATCGCAATAATAAAAGGTTCGAAAGAAATTTCATGGGAAAGTTTTCAAAATCTACTTAGTGATCCAAATTTTATTGAATCTTTGCAAGAATTGGATGTTAATAAAATAACTATTGAACAACAACAATTAATAGATGCTCGTTTGAAAAATTTTAATGAATTTGGCCAATTAAAGTCAATTAATAAAATAGCTTTTGAATTGTATCAATTTCTGCAAGTGACGTTGCGTTTGTATACTTTCTGCCAAAAATCAGAGAAAATAAAAAATTATGAAATTGATTCAGAATGCATCGAAATGGGATTTAGAACAGAAGAAAATGAATTAGAAAATCTAGAAAAACAATTAACAGAATTAAATATGAAATACGACGATGCAACGTCTAGAAAACGAGAATTGCAAGAAGAAACAGACTCTTTGCAAAAATACTTAATCTTCGTTGATGAAATGACAAACGAACTTTTTTCTGATAGTGATAAGTGGGAAGAGGAATTAAAATATATGAGAGATGATTCTGAATGCATCATTGGGAATTGTCTATTGTCTGCTGGATTTTTAATATACTGTGGACCTTTCACTGCTGAATTGAGAAATAAAATGCTTTATAATGATTGGATGAAGAGCATTATCGAAAAAAATATCCCAGTATCAAAATCATTTAGGGTGGAAAATTACTTGACTGATGGTATTCAAAAAAGTGGATGGAATTTTCAGGACTTATCACACGATGACTTTTCAATTCAAAATGGAATTCTAACGATGTTCTCTTCCGAATTGGTTATTTGCATTGATCCTCATGAACAAGCACTGAATTTGATTAAAGAAATAGAAAAAAATCCTTTGAAAATTATTTCATTTTATGATCAAAGGTATATGGAACAATTTGAATCGGCTGTTAAAGATGGATTTTCAGTAATCTTTCAAAACTTTGATTATTTTCATTACATTTTGAATGACATTTTAGCAAAAATCATACAAAGTAAGTACTTGTTTTATAATCATGTATTATTAATAAATAAATAAATTGATTTTTTTGTAGGTGTTAATAGACAATCTTTACTCAACCAAAATAGTACACAAAGAGATAACAATGTAAAATTTCGGCTATACTTCATAACTAAAATTTCAAATCCTTGTTTTAACCTTACAATATTCTCGAAAGCAACTATTATTAACTATATGATTACTACAGTAGTGAGTAAAAAACATATCAAATTATATATTTTGAATTAAGGGGTTAGATGGGTTTCAGAGGTTCAAAAAAGGGTATTTTTACTATTATTTAACTTCCCGTTAAGAAAATCAAAGATTTTAAGGCCACCGGAAGCATTCCATAAGTCGCGCGCGTGTGTGTGTGCGTGTGTGTGTGTGTAAACCTCTTTTAACTTTTGAACGGCTTGACCGATCTTATCGCGGTTTCATTCGAACTCATTATTGGTTCATCTAAAATCAAAGAACCAAACAATTTTGTTACTATATGGATAAATCTCGTTATTGGACAAAGGAGAAAAAAAAATTAAAATTTGAATTTTTGACCGACTTTGAACAAAGAAACATATTTTTTGATCAAATTTTCGCCATGTACTGGCTCAAAAAAATTGGTTGTAATAAAAAAAAAAATTAAAAAAAAAAAAAAAAAAAAAAACCCTTCGTCCAGTAACGAGATTTATCCATGTACTAACAAAATATATTGCTTCTTTGATTTTAGATCAACCAACAATCAGTTATGCTGTCCACGGCAAGAGCATTTTTTTTTGAGATGTCAAGGGAGATGAAGTACCAACGGCTGAGTTTTCGGAATTTTTAAATAAAAATTTTACAAAATACTGTTTAAACATATATCTTTGATATGATGAATTATTTAAATAAAATATATGATTGTATATACTGAGAAAAAAATAATAAAAATACCCTTTTTTTGAACCTTTGAAACCCACCTAATCTCTTAATATTAAAAAGTGTGGGAAAAAAATTTAAATAATAATAAAATTTTACTACAGGCCCTTAAAAATAAACTATTATCAATCGTTATGGGATTAAAAGAATCAGATATTAAAGAAAAGAAAAATAAATTAACTACACACATCAATGTTATTAAGAGCTCTATTAACAAATCTGAAAACGAATTTTTTGAAAAAATATCTACAAGTAAAAAACCGTTATTACAAGATATTGACTTATTAGAAAGTTTGAGAAAAATCAAGGCCAACATTCGTGAAATGACTCTTAAAATTGATCAAGACAAAAATGCAATGGCAGATATTCAAGAAACAAGCGAAGGTTATCGTCCAGTTGCGACGAGAGGAGCAGTGTTATTCTTTGTACTTACCGATCTCGCTGCATTAGAACCTATGTATCAATATTCATTGTCAAGTTATTTGGAATTGTTTACTCGTTCATTAAAACAAGCACCCTCATTAAATGTATCGATGACGGAACGTATAGACAGTATAATTGAAACTCTCACAATAAATATTTTTGATTATGGGTGTTTAGGTATTTTTGAAAAACATAAAGTTCTACTTTCTTTTCATATTTGTACTAAAATTCAATTAAGCATCGGTTGCATCAGTCAAGAAGAGTTAAATTTCTTTATAAATGAAAATACTTCAGTAGAAAATTCTCAGCGAAATCATATTCAATGGCTTCCTTCGTCTAGTTTAACGGATATTTTTCAACTGTCAGTCAGATTCGAGAATTTTTCTGACTTATACAATGAGTTACAAGTTTATTCCAATGACTGGTATCGATGGTATAAATCAGATACCCCTGAATCGAGTACATACCCTGGTGAATATTCAAAGAAATTATCTCCATTTCAAAAACTCATGCTAATTAAATGTTTTCGTATTGATCGAGTTTACTCTGGAATTATTAAATATGTAACTGATTGTTTGGGAGTTAAAATTATCACTCCTCGTATTATAAGTTTTGAAACAATTTACAAACAAATCAATTCATATATTCCGGCTGTATTGATTTTAAGCCCAAGAGTAGAGTTAACGACAGAATTTACTACACTTGCAGAATTTCATGGTTTCAATGCTGAAAAACTGATGATTATTTTTCTGGGAAAAGGCCAAGAAAAGGTATACACATTACAATAATAATATTAAATGTTTTTTTTTTAACTATATTTTACTTAGAGGTGAAAAAAAATTTTTCCGAAGTTAAAAAATTCATAATTTTGAAACAAAAAGAAACACCTCTCTGAAATTTTCTAAGATCTCTTAAGATTATTTTAAGGTATTGTGGTAAAAAATTTGACCTCAAAATTTCGTGTTACCATACTATAACAAATATAAGACATACGAGAAAAAACATAAGACCATTTCTGCATCTATGATGGATTTCGAGACATTCAAAAATTAATATGAAAAATAGTAAAATTTTGAATCCTTCGAAAAAAATTTTTTTCCTTCGGTAAATTTTTGTCCTATGATAAAAAAAAACTTTTAATCAAAATCCATCCAAATTGAAAGGAATCGATTCCAACGATTAGCTGATTTGACATGGAATGACCCTCATATCTAATCTAATCTAATCTAAAACCTTTCAACAAGCAATTCTTGTATATATATAAGTACCCGCGGGTAATAAAGCCTGTCGGGTAATAAGGCCTAAGTGATAGAAATGCTATTTGAAATAACCGCTTCCGCTAAAAACTTCTCTAGTAGAAGCGTCTAGCATAGAAATGTTGCTACAAGTTTATAGAGTCCCAATACAACGTTCCCTGTCTTCATCATCTATATTTCATCATCCATCATATGCTAAAGTAGCGCAGAAGAATTCCTAAAAAACGATTTGAGTAAATGATAAACATTTTTTATAATTTTATATTTAATAATTTAAAATCATTGTTCTAATTCTTATCAACATCTTAAAAAGTATTGTTGCTCAATTTAAGTGATGATTGATCTCTAGTACCAATTTTATCTAGTGGAGTATAACTATTTCCAGTATGTATAACCCGCAGGCCTTATTACCCTATTGTAGTAAAATAAGGCCTATTCGCAAGGTTTTTGAAAAAATTTAATTTTGTGTTCGTTAATGGTGAAAATTACCATTACTCCATTATATTTTATGGCTAATGTATTAATTAAAAAATTAATAATACATTGCAATGATTAAATGCAATAATTTCGATTGTTTTCAAAATCTCCCTTAATTAGAGGCCTTATTACCCGCCGATACCGTATATAATCTGAATTTCGAAATCGGCTCCAACGATTTTCATGAAATTTAGTATGCACTCTCTTAAAAGAAATCAGTGGAGTTTCACTGATTCCAACCATTGAGTGCAATTTCACTGGTTGAATCAGTGAACAAAATATCTGTACTCATGCGCGCTGTTGTGTCCACTGGTTAAATCAGTGGAAATCGACTGATACACCAGTGAAATTGTCATTCACTAGTTGAATCATTGGAATTCCACTGATTTCTTTTAAGAGAGCAGGGGTTTTGGGGGTGATAAATCGATCTAGCTAGGATTCATTTTTAAAAAATATCGTTTTATCTGTGTTTTCGGGCGACCCGGGAAAAAATGATCAGACATGAACAGGCATGAGTCTTCAGGCCTGATCAGGTATGGTCAGGTCTGATTAGATCTGTTCATGTCTGACTCGATCAGAGTCCAAAAAAAAAAAGTTGCATCTGTGGGAATTCGAACCGTAGACGCCGCGCTCGCCACACTGTTACTTTACCTCTTGACCCTATATCTTATCTTTAAATTAAAAGTATTTTTCAAACTACTTCAAGTAATTTAAATTTCATAAATGACTCATCTTTACAGTTAAGAAAGTTAACTATGCCTAGTTCATTAATTATTAATAATTTATTATATATCAGAGTTATTTGTTTAAAACGGCTATGTATTTTTTTTGCTCCATTAACATGTGGCTCTATGCACAGTAATAAAAGAAAATTTCTTTACGGTTTATTCCAGAATTATAATTTTGTTGTTTTCTTTTGATTAAAAAATTTTTTTTTTATTCAAAACGTATAGGTAACTAAGAATTATCTGTGTGTTCTACAATTCAGCAATCTTTCATACTACAGCAATGAACCAAGGCGTAGCTTAAGATAATAACAGACACCTTGAAAGGACTTATCGCCTATCGATATCAACTGATCTATTTTGGATATCAAAAACTTTATGCTTAAGCCGATATTTATAATGAAAGTTGTACATGAATATCAAAAACTTTATGCTTAAGCCGATATTTTTAATGAAAGTTGTACATTTAAAATTAATAAGGGGATAGAAATTGATGCGTCATACGGAACAAATTAATTTTAAAAATAGAACTAAAAAAAATCAGACATGAGCAGGCATGAACAGGTCTGATCAAGTCTAATTTCAGACCTGATCATACATGAACAGGCCTGATCAGGTCCAATTTCAGGCCTGATCATACATGAACAGGCTTGGTCAGGTCTGATCATTTTTTCCCGGGTCGATTTATAAAAAAAAAAAAAAAAAATACCGAGTAAAGCTCGGTCATCTCGGTACTATAATAATTAAGTGTATACAAATGAGGATGTTTTGCACCTACTAGAAGATTTACGACGATTAATTTATTTATTGTTTTTTAATTTATCAAATCTTTTCATTGAATCCCAAATAAATTTTGTGGTTAAATGAAGAAATAGCATATTACATATCGGCTTCACCTCGGCCAACCATTACATGTGATGGGGCTTTTCTTATTTTAAGACCACTGAAAAATAGCGTATACACACTATTTCACAGCTATACCACTTGGAATACTTATAGCTGTGAGATAGTGAATAGTCTCTATTTTAGATTTAAAAAGTATAATGTAGATATATTTTGTATTTATCAGAAAGCTAATGAGCTACTAGAAATTGCAATAACTAAAGGACAGTGGTTAGTTTTACGAAATTGTCATTTAGGATTGGAATTTATTCAAAAACTTGAAGCAAAAATTAATCATATGAAAAAACCTCACGATAATTTTCGCTTATGGTTAACGACTGATCTTATCAATGACTTTCCTATTGGAATGTTACAACGATCATTAAAAGGTATATTTCATACTTTATACATATTTTTTTTCAAAAATTTCGAGTGTCCAAAACTCGGCTTAACGTGTTTAAGACCAGTAGTTTGAACCAATTCGTCTTCATGATGCAACTTTTAAAAATTTATAACTCATCTTTTTAAGAATTTTTTGTCATTGTCATTAGCAACTATTGTTGTTTAAAGTTGTTTAGAGAACAATAACTTGATAATAACTATATTAGTTAATATTTATTCTATGAATTGTGATAATTAATCATTAAATTTCAATTTTTCATGTTATTTAAGTTGTCCTTGAGCCACCGAGTGGATTGAAGTTGAGTTTAAAAAATACATATCTGAAGCTGCCTGAAGAAAATCTGAAAAGTTGTAGTCATTCGAAGTACAAGCATATCATTTATATTCTGGCATTTTTTCATGCAATAGTTCAGGTAAATTACCATGTGCAATATTCCATGAAGAATTTATCTGTCAAATAAGTTTATCTATAGGATCACGCTAAAAAAACTTATTTAAACAATAATTAAGATTACTGTTCAAGCATCTTAAATACGTACACTGACAAAAAAATTAACTCGATTCAAGAGTAAACATTTTAATTCAAGAAATTATGAGGAATTTTATTATCTTGAATCAGACAAAAAAAATTGTTTAACTAAGTAAATTTTACTTGGTTCGAGATTTTTTTTTTTTTTGATCCAAGAGATGAAATTATTTAGAATGATTCTCTTGATTCAAGATTTTTTTTCTTGAATTAAGTTAATTAAACTACGATGATAAATTTATGTATAAAAAAGTTATTTCATTGCGATAAAAATTTTTTTTTTTTTTTTTTTTTTTTTTTAATGATTAATTACTCTTTGGTGTGGTCAAATCGGAAAACTTTTACTAATTTAATAATTTTTAATTTAATTTTATTCAATATTTTTAATTTTATTTTCTAGTCAAGTAGCGAAACTTTAATTTTTTAAAGCATAAAAAAATTTCAGAACAATATCATAGGTGAACTTATTTCAAAAATAAATTTTGTATTGAGCGTTTCACATAAATTTTTATTTTTAAGTTTTAGTAACTGTTATTGGTGTTTTTTACAGGAAAGAAAAAAATATGGTAAAATTGGTTGGACTATAAATTATAATTTTAGTGAATCAGATTTTAATGTTTGTAGTTCAATTATTGGTACATATTTAACTAATTTATCACCGACTAGTAATTTCCCTTGGGCTAGTCTTAAATATCTAATAAGTGAAGTGATTTATGGCGGAAAAGTAATTGACAGATATGATCATCGCATAGTTAAAGTTTATGTAGATGAATACTTCGGAGATTTTATATTTGATACTTCTCAACCATTCTATTTATATAAAAAAAACGAAACACTTCATTCTGTTCCGTTGGATGGCAGTAAAGATGATTATATCTCATTCATAGATAATTTATCTCTTAGTGATTCTCCTGAAATATTTGGCCTTCACTTGAATGCAGAAAATACCTATTTTGTTCGAAACATTAGAGAAATGTTGATTAATTTAAATAAAATGACGCCTCAGCAATGTAAGTTGAATTGAAAATACTTTTAGAATTCTCTGATATCTGATACAGTTTAATACAATCTTATTTTCTTAATATGTAAATTATTGATGATAGAAATAACATAATATGTTATTATAGCTATTAACAGTTTATCAAAGCTGAATCCAGAAGAACTTATAGATAATGTATCAAAAGATGTTTTGAATAAAATTCCATCAGAGTTTAATATGGCCAAAGTGAAACATAATTTTGGTCTGGATGTTACACCATCAGTCATAGTTTTATTTCAAGAATTAGAGAGATTTAACAAATTGATTCATACAATCAATACAACGTTAACGCAACTAAGAAACGTAATAAAAGTATTTAATTTTGTAAATCATTTTAATTAATAATAACAAAAAATTTTCTGTAAAAAGGCAATAGCAGGAAAAACGAACTTCACTACAAGGATGGAAAGTATAGCCACTTCTTTATACATTGGTGAGTTACCTAAAGAATGGGCTCGTTTAGCTCCAGCAACAAAAAAAAATTTGGCCAATTGGATGATCCATATAAATCAAAGAAAGAACCAGTACACTGATTGGTCGGGAAGTAATGAACCAATTGTAATGTGGTTATCTGGCCTACATGTTCCGGAATCATATATTGCAGCTTTTTTTCAAATGAGTTGTAAAAAAAATAACTGGCCTTTGGATAATTATTCAATTTACACAACAATGTCAAAATTTTCTAAATTTGACGAAATTGAAGAGAGACTTTGTGAGGTAATTATTAACATTTTAAAAATCAATAAATCTTTAATCAATAAAAAATTCTTTCCGTAGAGTTGTAATGTACATGGATTGTTCTTAGAAGGGGCAAGGTGGGATAAAGAACAGCATTGCCTGAAACAGTCATATTCTAAAGTGAAATTTGATGAACTTCCAGTGTTGTGTATTACGACTAAAAAATCTCTTAGTATACATTTAGAGGTGGGTAAATTATTCTTCAAATATATTTTTTTTTTCAAAATATGTAAGTAAATAATAAAACATATCTAGTTCAGTTAGTACAATTTTTTAAAAAGTTTTTAAGACGCTTTGAAAGCTTGTAAAATTTTTGTTAAATTAATTGCTACAATAGCATATCTGATTATAAAAATTATTATTTATATCTATTTTCTCTCTACAGAATACTGTGAAAACACCTGTTTATGTAACAACAGATCGCGAAAATACTATGGGAGAAGGAATGGTACTTGAAGCTGATCTGAAAACAACTGAACATAACTCCTTGTGGATTTTACAAGGACTATGCTTGCTATTGAACATAGATTGATTTAAAAATCCCATAAAAATAATTCCATTGTAAAAATTCACACTAATTCCACTTTCACAAAACATTTTGCAAAGAAATACTTATTCTTCGCAGAAAGATATGAATTGAAAAAATACTAAGTAACTGATATAATCTGATGTAATCTTATATGATCTTTGAAATTAAAAAAATGTGGTTAAAAATCCAATTCAATAATAAAAATAACATGAAAAATATAAGAAATATGTATTGTAAACTATTCGTAACGTGATTGGTTAAAAGTAATTATACTATACATAAACGACATAAAAATATAAACAAAAAATTATCATAAGCAAAATACATTGTGATAGGGTTAATCGCCATCGTGGTCGCTTCAAATAAAATTTATTCAGGGTGCCACTGAAGTATTATCTCGGTTTCCAGAGCCAGACCAGAGGAGAGAAACAAAATATATCCTTAGGTCGTGAGAGAAATTATGTGAGGAGCTGTAAATAATTTTAGACAAAATTCGTTAAAAATTTCACAAATTTATTTAACCAAGTCCTTAATTCTACAATAATAATCCCCTCATAAAATTACAGATTTCAAATTAACTACGCATCCACCGGGCCTCTACGTAATATTAAAAGTAAATTTCAAATATAATTCCTTACGTCTAAACGCCCACACGGCCACACAATTTTCACCAATTTATTCCCAATTGTGCCTCTACAGGACGTCTACGCAGTGGTTTCTAAAATAGGTTTAATCCTAATTGCACTCTCATAGTGGGCGTCTACGCAATGGTTTCTAAAATAAAAATTCTTATTACCGACTGTACCCCCTTGTGGGCGTCTATACACTGTCATCTAGAATACCATGTTGTTCCATGTTGGCTTGGTGGCGATCGACGTGGTTTTTCGATGTTAAGAACTGATTAGTTTTCGGAATTGATCGATCGAGCCGTTTAAAAGTTATTCAAAAAAAACTTGATTTGAAAAAATTTTTTTTCGCAGTTTTTTTAAGATTCCTCAAAATCTACAGGTCGGAATCGGTCTAAATTATATTCAAAATCTAAGTTTGTTCGAGCCCTTTCAAATGACACCAACCGCGATCAAATCGGCCGAGCCGTTCAAAAGTTATGAGAGGTTTACATACATACATACATACATACAGCCACCATCGCGGGAATAGTCAGAGAAGCTTCCTAGGACCTCAAAACGTCAAAATCTGATGAAAACTCAATTTTCAGAAAACGGGGTGAAAACAATAACTTCCCGATTTTTTTTAATTTTCAATTTTCTTAGCGGAAAGTTAAAAAATCTAAGCTACACGGAAAAAAGTAAATTGTAATAAATAATAGTCAATTTAAAATAAGTAATGATCAACTGCCAAAAATTACAATTTCCAACAGTAAAATCGTGATTTTACTAGTCACCTTATAATATTTATCATTTAAATGCTATAATCGATATTTTACATGGAACATACAGAGAAAAAATCAGTAGCTGCAACTACAAAAAAATAGTGACATACGAGGAAAAATATTTTCCTTTAGTTACGATAATAGATTAGTTTTAGTTAATGCAACAATTAAATTTAGTTTCAATAACTATTGTGTAGCTAATTTAACTATTTTGTTAGAGTGGTTGATTGTTCTTTTCTTTAGATCACTCGCGGCTATTTGACGGAACAATTCGATCCGGGAAAGAAATAATTCGTTGTTGTGCTTTCAATCTCTCAATCAACTGTCGTCGTTTCTTCTCCTGTCGTTTATATCTAGAGTGAATGTAGTAGACACTGAATTCAATTCCAAAAATAACCAAACTCCACAGCAAAGTAGCCGCAAACACAATAAAATAAAACACTAAATTTTCGAAGTCGA
>JZSA01001118.1:0-17833 GCA_000956155.1 Cotesia vestalis
TGATTTGATTTCTGAACTGTGAATGCTGCTTCCATTTGAAAAGTGACCACTAATAACGCAACAGCAGGATAAAATAACTTCAATCAGTCGCATCATTAGTCTGCTGATGGTTTAGAAAACCAATCGTACAAAATCAAAAATTAGAAATGTTCAAATACTTAAAATTTTTTTGATATATTCAAAAAAGCGACGTTAATTCGTCTGACGAGCTAACAACTGAGCAGTTTGAAGTAAAGTGTTCGACTGAATGCTCTGCAATATATTTGACTTTGTTTTTAATTGTTGCCAATGACAACTGAAGCTCACAATGTAGCAAAACATCGTAAAAACTAGTGGAGCTCCGTATAAAAGACACGTCAACTAGGTCAGCTATTATTTGGTTCTGGAAAAGGAATTTTTATTGCTGCCATAAAACTGGCTGAGGCTTCTGCAAGAGCTGCTGGTGCTGTAGAAACTATCGACCAAAAGTCCCTCGGGAGCTGTGCTCTAGCTCTTCCGTTCCACTAATCTTCCATCGGTAAGCAAATAATAACATACATTACAAACTTGACGATCAGGTATTTTTATTTGGTGCAACTTACATGTCGATTTATTGAACAGTTGAAGAAATAAAGACAAAAGGAATTAAATACTTGAAAATGGATTCATCCTGCAAGCCATCCCCGAAATTTTCCGCTATTCTCGAAATCAAAACGCTCGAAAAATTTCTCATTACTAAGTTCTGAGCGTTTTTGAAATAAAAAAATTCTGAAAAGCAATTGACCTGCAGGCCATCTTTAGAACTTTCTGCTTTTTCGATTATAAAACGCTCAAAAATTTTCAAATTGATCAATTCTTGAGCTTTTGAAGTTTACAAATTCAACAGTTACAAAAAAAAAAACTCATCATTCAGCAGTTTTTGAATGGATATAATTTTTGAACGCGTTGTTTGTTTATGACTTGGTTGCCGGCATTCGATGCAGTTTTATTATTCCAATATTTTGAAAATAAATCAGAAAAAGTTGAATATGAAGCTTTTTTATTTTTTGAATATTTTTGAAACGGCGTGACCTTCTAAAATTTCAACTCAATATCTTAAAAGTTAAGCTGTTGCATCGGAGAATCTTCTTCGCCATTTAAAATACATTGAAAATGTATTTTTTTCATTTCTAATAATCTAATTATAACTCAATAAAAACAAAATAAGTAATTCTATCTGTATTTTTAAAAAATCAAATTAATTATTTCACAATTTTTGTATACAATAAATTAGAAACTGAAAGCGGCACAAGTACTCAAGTAAAATTTAAACTTAAAATAATAAGCTTAAAATTTAACTTATGACGTTTATGAGCTCTTCGAGCTCGAAAATATAATTTATATGTTACTTCGAGCCCTCTGAGCTCAAAGAGCTAACTGTTCTAAGCTTTTGAGCTCTTCGAGCTCAAAAGTCTGCTAGAAGTTTAATAAATCAGTATTTTTTGAATTTTCAAACTGCAATAACTTCTGAATGAATGAACCAATTTTCACGCAGTTAACAGCATTCCACCCAGTTTTTTAAATTCTACAATATACTTTTAAACACAAACTGATTAAACCGAAAATCTAAGAAAAATTTGAAAATCGCACTTTTTCCTAATTTTATCGACAACGATAACTCACGAACCAATCAACCGATTTTCACGTTCTTGGCAGCGATTGACGTGGTTTTGTGGACTCTAATAATTGTTCTATTTCATAAAAATCGATCCAAAAAAAAATCTCGAAGTTATGTAAAAAAAACACTTTTTTAAAAATTTTTCAACAACGATATCTCTCGAACAAAATAACCGATTTTAACGCGGTTGGCAGTTATCGACGTCGTTTTTGAAGGTTGAAAGCTGATTAGTTTTAGGAATTGATCGGTAGGACCGTTTAAAAGTTATTCGATCTTATCTCTCTGTTCTTTTTTGTTTAAATAATTAAAATCTTTCCTTAGCCATGCTTTTGATCATTTTTCTTTTTTAAATAACTAACTTTTAATGCGAAATAATTGAGAAAATTCTACGAGCGACATTCTTGTGTTTCTCCCTATGCGCCACCTAGCGAACTCCTAATGAACTTATTATTTTATTGCTAGGTGCCTTGACTTGATTGATAGCTATGGAGACTATATACAGTTTATAGTCTCCATATTGATAGCACTCATGAAACACATTCACTAGTATTGGATGATTGCACAGAATTCGTAGTGTCCAATAGAATAAATACAAAAGTACGTATATATCTCAGTAAAAATGTTTCTAAGATGCTTATTCCATTAAAACAAAAAAAATTTTTCATTGACCTACAGGAAAATAAGTGTGAACAAACTATGGGTAGAGCAAAACGGAATCTTCATAGGAACAATGTACCAACTAAAAAACCAATAGAAGATTTATTAGTTATTGAACAATTGGAATCTTGGATGGAATCTCTTGGTTGGACGCCATCATGTCATTTGAAACCTACCATTTTTCCTGTTACGCAGCGAGGCTTAAAGGCAGTGAATAATATACCGCCTAATACTCCTCTTGTAAAAATTCCTAAGAAACTTCTCATCACTCCCTTAGTTGCTCTAAATAGTAAGATAAATTTTATTTTTCTGAAGAATCATAGTTATACCGCCCAGTCCATTTTAGCAACTTTTATATTATACGAAAAGCATTTAGGAAATACTTCAACATGGAAGTATTATTTAGATACCTTGCCAAATTCATACACAACTCCAATTTTCTGTGCGAAAATAGAAAAAAATATTATGCCATTAATCGTACGCCAAAAGTTAAGCATTTTATCACAAAAAATAATAAGTGATTACGAAGTCATCTTAAAATCTATACGTGAATTAAAAACGGATGGCTATGATTTATGTCCTCATTGTAAATTACCTTTAATTGAAATATTTTCTTTTGAAGCTTACAAATGGAGTTATTATACAGTTAATACCAGAGCGATATACATGAAAAATAATAACTTCACTGACGATTCTAAGATTTCCATTAATGAAAATTTAGCTCTAGCTCCTTTTTTAGATATGTTAAATCATTCATTTGACGCTTTAGTTGAGATAAAACCAATACATGATGAAAGCAATAAATTTTATCAAATTTTTACTTTGACCGCCATTCAAGAAAATTCACAAGTATTTATCAATTATGGTAGACATTGTACTCTCAAATTATACATGGAGTACGGTTTTTTCATTCCAAATAATCCATTAGATAAAATACTTATAAATTACTCATCTGTTAATAATTTGAAAAATATTTCACAGTTAACGAATAATTATATTTTATGGAACAAATTTGATGAAAGTATAGGTTTTACATCGTCAGGATTAAATTATCATGCAAAGATAGCGTTTTTCATCCTCAGCGCACCTTTAAAAATTAGTCAAATAACCAAAAAAGTTTATTGTAATAGCTTAAATCGTCAAGATGCATTATCTTATAACGTGCTTTCACTCAAACTCTTAAATACAAAACGACTAGAATTAATTAATGAATTGAAAATAATGAAATCTCAAACGAACAAAACTAATTCTTTTAAAATTATTGTTAATGTTCAGCAAGAGTACATTTCTATATTGGATAAATGTTTTTATTCGATTATCCATAATTAATTATAATTATACACCGGCACACAAAACAAAAAGTGGTATGTATTTTGAACCGAACTTATGTAATTCAAATAGCATCTATTTTTAAAATACAGAAATTAATGAAATAAATAAATAATTTAAGTTATTCTCCAATAATAATAGTAAGAATAGTAATAATCATGCTCTATGGTAGATTATCACTTACGAAAAAAGCCCACGGCTATAGAGACTATGCAGTAATTTAGTAATTATTATTATTTTCGGAACATGAACCTTTGGTGAGAAAAAAAAAATTTGAAATTAAATAAAAAAAACAGGAAATATTATGAGATATTAGAAAACACCAATTTAATAATAATAATTTTAATTTTTATTTTTATAGCTGTTACATGTTTGTAAATATTAGATCAATGTTAGATAAGATTTTTGTTTGTAATATTGTAATGTTTATAAGAATAAAAATAATTTAAGTTTATAAAACTTTTGACGTTATATTGAGATATAAGATTTTTGTGTTAAATTTAAAAATTATGCAAAATATAAAGTATAGCTTAGTTTTTTAAATTTTAAAAACAAACAATCAAACTCATATAAAAGTTAATAAACTTTTTTTTATTAAGAAAGTTCGAGGGTAACTAACGAGTCAAAATAATGTTAAAATTTTTTTTTTAATTTTAGTCTTCCTAATATTCGTTAAAATTCTTTATTTTAATTTAAAAAATTTTCTTTTTTTTTCTAATTAATTATTATTTAGACTCGGTTATAACTGCTGTGGTCATATCGCCGACTTTGACTGTTGGGAGTGGTACGTTGGGGTCTTTTTGGGTTGTGAAAATCTTAATCTACACGGCACGGATCGAATATCAACCAAGATGCGTCCTAAGACCAGCTTGGGATTCGAACCCACGCCTGGCCGGTGAGCCAGTCCGAGTGCTCTATAGGCCATGCGTCTTAGACCACTCTGCTAACCTCACCGGTTTAAAATAATTAAAACGATTTAATAATTGATAATTTTTACTTACTTAATAAAGTAAAGTAATAAAATGACTTTCGTAATTATTACTTGCCGGATTAAATAAATAGATTTGGCAATAGCGCGTTTGATTATACCAATCACAGAGACATGCATGAGTGTGTGAGTTAAACATTTCTCTCTTTGTAACTATATTTCTATCTTTTTTTTTCTTAACTGTTGACGCGACGTTGTCAAATCAAAAGCTGACGATAAACGAGTTAAAAACATAAAATTTAACTTTAAATATTTCAAAAATTATATCGGTAATGTATTATTATTTAATTGTTTTCATATTTTGCAATAATCCGAGTTTCTTGTGTATAGTTTTTTATCCGTTAAAGTTGGGCGATAAATATTGAAAAAAATAATTAAAGTCTCGACAAAAGTTTGTCCGCCACAAGATCCCGTGTACAAGGAGATAAAAAATGTGATTTTTGAAATTTAATATCTAAGTAACTAAACAGTGAATCTTTTTAAAATTTTGGGATTAGATAAATGACGTATTTATTTATTATTTTTTACATTAGATTCGCTCGAACCTCCTTAAGGCCTATGGTTTCCGAGATTTCGTGATAAGTGATTATATAGGTGGGTCTTTAGCTGAATGTCACGAAAAGATTTAATATAATCTCTTTACGTCAATTTCGATTAAAAAAAAAGAAAGGAATTGAAAGAAAAGGCCTGTCTTTTATTTTTATTAACGGGAAAAATGTTTATAAAAGTAAATCGTGAAAAAAAGAGAAAGAGTTGATAAATTCCAAATAATAAGTAGCCTATAATATTATACGAAAAATTCTGCGTCGAATTGTAGCAGTCCCATCCCGATAGATTCAGTAGTTTTGAAGTTAAGTAGAGTCAAAAGAACCCTATTTTGCTTATACATATATATATAAGAACTCCGTACTTGGATGTTTTCCGCATTAGAATCCAGATTCACTCCGGAATCACTCCGAAGTCACTCCGCGCAAAAAATTCTAGATTCACTCCGAACGCGGAGTGTTGAATTACTTTACTCCGGTACTTCAAATAAAACTACAAATTATGCTGTTAACAAAATAATAATAAAATCAAAAAGGGCACCAATCATCGTGTATTTTGAGACATGCAAATAAACTTTAAAGTTTCGTAACTTATTTATTATAATAAATCTGTGTAAAAAAAATATTTTTATTTTTGAGTAGTATTATTTTTCCTATTTTTGATGAAAATTAACTTAGCAGATAGATGATAATTTTAAGAATTTTTGTAACAAATAAATTATGGCAAAAAATAAATTTACAAAAAAAATTGACATTTAGAAATTTTAAAAAACTAAAAATGCAATTTTTTAAAAATCATTTTTTGGAGCAAATTTATTTGTTAAAAAAAATTAAAAAATTGTCAAGTGACAGCTAACTTTAATGTCATCTATTTTTCATGCAGATGAAACAAACATTGTCGTATCCTTATAAGAACTCAATTGTAAGAAGCTTGTAATTTCGGTTATAATCTTTTATAATACATACACATTACATGTTGTAGGCATACTCTCTATTATGACTACTATGCACTAATTTAAATTCGAAAAAGTTCTCAAGTTTTTTACTGAGGGCACCACTTCCGCCGCTTCTGACTGTCTTGTTTTGTTCTGTTCCGAACTATGAATACAGCTCTAAAATTACGAAAACAGCACAAGACACCTCCAGGCATTTCTGCGAACTAGGTACTCGCTCGAACTAGTGGGATCTTCTGTTTATAGTGCTCCATATTTCGTGGTTAAAAGTAAAAAAAAAAAAAAAAATAATCATATGTCTAACAAAAAACCAAAAAATCATTTTATTTGTTCTTGGTTGTAATTTAACAGAATATACTTGTATACTATTTTAACATTAAATATTTTGTTATAATTTAGACTTAAAGATAATAAATTAACCAATTTTATTCAATAATCATTCAAATTTTCGCATAGTTAAAAGAAAAGAAGCTGGGTATGAAACTGAACGGATTGCATATTGGATTAATCATAAAGTACAGTGTATTTAGTTTTTTTTTGTGGAATTATTTGAAAAGTTGGAAATGAAAAATGAAGTAATCAAGTAATTAATGACAATAATGTCAAAAATAAAAATTTATCAGTATAAAATTAAAAAAAAAAATGAAGTGAAAAAATCGTTCAGGAAGTTTAATTGAAATGAAATTTTATTCAAGAAGAAAAAACGTCATTAAAGGAGATATAGTCATAAAAAATAAATAATGTAAGTACGTAGGTAATGTAAGTACGTAAATAATGTAAGTACGTAAATTATTGTTAAAGATAATTAAGTCAATACAATACTTATTTTACTTAGCTATTAAACGATATAAATTAATACTAATTTCATAATTTTCTTTATACTTTTTAGCTATTAATGTTGCTCAATATTTTTAACTATTAACTAATTTTTAGTGAACTTTAATTAACACGATCACTAATCATAATTATTTATTGCATTAAAAAGCTTTGACAGCCTTGAAATTATTCTATTATTGAATCAATAAATTCATTGTGATTAACAATTATTTACTAATTGGAGTTATTTTTTAAGTATATGTACCTATATAAAAAGTTACATGCTAACTGCTTAAATTTAAACAATACTCTTTTTTCACGGGTTAAAATTTTCATGTGTAGTATCCTTTTAAAAACGTTCGTGTAGATGTTTTTAAATTGTACAAATTCGAAAAGCAGATATTAATTTTTTGAAAAAACCTAATATGTTTTTCTTTAAATTAAAAACTTCAATTAAATTTATCAAAATTTAAACATGAGATATAGTCTTATATTTAATTTTTGGAAAAGTTATGGATATAGAAAATTATTAACTCTAAATCCCAGGGTTTTTGAAACCGCTTGACTTCTTTTCAATTGTGTAAGAACAATTTGAAAATAAAAATAAATATGACACTCAGCAGACGCCTAACGATTTTTTGGTTTTTTTTTTTTTTTTAAATAAAATAATAATAAAAAAGAATTTGTGAAAATTGCATACAATAAACAGCGATTTTTTTTATTTCTATACGTGAAAATTTTTTTTTATTTTCTTAACATTAATTAATTTATTTTAATAATCCTAGAAATATACTAAAAAATACATAAGATTTTAGTAAAATATTACAGTATATGAATCATTCCGATTGTAGAAAAATAAAAAAGAGTTATGTTTAAAAGTAGTCAATTTAGCATGTATACATAATTAATTTACATAAATATATTTCAGTAACATAAGAAGTGTTATGTAGATCTGTGAATGAATAAAAAAGTAGAGCGATGTATGGAGGAGGTGAACAAACAGTATCCGAAGGTTGGAGAAAACCATTGGATTTAGTTACTACTGTGGATCCAAATGTTAGTTCGACTATAGTTGACAATGAACATTTTTGCAAGCTAGTTTTATATAAGGAAATTCAGGATTCAAGGTCATTAATATATAAGTACAATTTATAAAAACTATGGTAAAAAAATAGCAGACGTTTCCTTGGTTCAGAAAAAAGTATCTCGAAGGATTAGCTTCCATTTGACGAATAAATAGTAGCATTGAAAAGGCTATGTTAAAATAGTCTGGATATTTGTTTTGCAGTAAAACTTAGACTTATTTTTCGGAATACATTATCTCTAATAAAGGTTGAACAATTTACTTTTATGACCAAATAAGCTATCAATAAAAAAAAATATTAAAAATATGTACATAAAGGTTTCTAAATTGTCTATCTTATTTACATTTTAATCGTTATTTTTTATTTAAAAACGATTCAATGTTTGCTATTTTAATCGTTATAAAAAATTATATTCCTTTAATTTGTAAATTGTATATTTATTATAAATTTATGATTTCAGAGTGAGAATATGGGACGCAGTGATATTAGTACCAAATTTACTACTTTTATTATTTATAGCAATAAGATTTAATCGTGCTCGACTAAAATTGAGAGCCACTAGTAGCCCAATTTTTTTAGCATTTTATGGACTTGTAATTTGTAATGTAGTAATATCAGTGATAAGATGCGTTGTATCAATGACTGTAAATGCTGCAGCTAATATTGGTGGAAAAGCTGATAAAATATTGTGGGTCACAGTAAGATTTTTCTTGTTATCAACTGAAATGAGTGTTGTCATCTTCGGATTAGCATTTGGTATGTTGAACAGCAGTTTGTTTGTTTATTTATTTTTTTTAAACTATAAATATCACTTTATGTTTCAAATAAAATTTTGAACTAAAGGTTTATTTAACATTTTACTATTCACATTATTTTTCGAACTTTCATAACTTGTATGGTAAGTGATGCGCTAATGTGTTAAACTGAGCGCAGCATTTTCAACTTTTACTCATTTCTAAAATTTAATAATAAAATAAAATAAAATCATATATTAAAATGACGATGCACCTTTTTGAAAATATTCTTTGTATCGAGTTTTTTTTTTTTCTTGTTTTGGAGAGTTCAATTTCCTCCAACATTGCGTATTTTAAAATAAAAAAAAAAAATTTTCTAGTATTTTATTCGAAAGAAAAAAACAATTTTACATATATTATTTATAAGAAAAAATTAAAATTTATCGAGCTCGTAGGAACTTTTCAGATAATGGGAAGAAAACTTCTTTTTCTCGAAGCACCTTAATTTTTCTATTAAATAATTAGTGAGAAGGGTATAAAAGTTTTGTTTTAGAATGGTTTTTTTTTTTTTTTGAATAAACAACATTTGTTGAATTCAAAACTGGTTTCAGCTAACAACAATTTTTTAACACTTATGCGCTTCGAATTCTAACTTTACCCATCAATTTTTTCCATTTTTCATAAAAAATGATTCATAAATTTTAGTTGTAAATAATTTAAAATATTATTTCATTTTGCTAGGCCACCTTGATAGCCGTTCAAGTATAAGAAGAGTTTTATTTGCTACGTCTCTTATAGCTTTAACTTTCACAATAACTCAAGGAACTCTAGAGTTAGTTTTACCAGACGATACATTTCATATTCCCAGCCGGGACTTTTATGTATTTGGTCATGGTGGGATGATGTTTTGGTTTTGCAGTAGTCTTGTATTCACTTTAATATATTTCTTCATATTGTTACTTCCGTGGACAAGATTGCGAGATAAATTAAACCTACCAAGTAAGAATTTATAAATTTATGACTCACACATTTAATATTATTTTATACACATTCACTATACGAATGAGTATAAGATGCAAGCATTAACATTGAAATACGAGTTGTAGGTGAAAAAATCAATCACAAGATAGTCTTATACTTATTCTAAATTCATGCAACAATTTTTTGAAACAAACTCTCAAAGAATATTTAACAAGATATAACTTCAATTAATATAGTACATTGATTATATTTTTGAACGTTATATTATTTTATCAGTCTACTCCTTTTTATTTTTGTATTGTATCTAAAATGAGTCAGTAATATGAGTAAGTGTTAAAAAATTATTCGTATTTAATTGATTGTTGAGATCTCTACGTAAATAATTATTTGCATTCAGAAAAGTAATGTTATTTTTTGTATATTTAAGTTACCTAAATTAGCCGTGGAATCCAGAAATACTTTACTTGATTATTGCACGGCTTAAAATAACCTGTACGATTTTGTGCTTGAAAAATTAATTTATCCGGAGAAGTTCAACGCCCAATAATTAATTGATCTTACTTAGAAATCAACGCAGATACACGGTTTGAATTATATCTATTTACATTATTAAGAATCTGTGAAAGGTTATTGTTCAAAATCTTCACACGTTTCTTACTAGCAATAACTTAATTCGGTATCGCTTTCGATCTATAATTACATACGCTTAGAAATAACAGTAGCTTCATGAAGCCAATGTAATTTATAGTATTCGTAGGTTTATACAGAAGATTTCATACTTGAAATATATATTTATGTTCGCTTTTGATCTTTTTGCTCAATGTATTAGTCGAAAGCCGAAATTTTATTTTTCTGTGTTAAAATTTTTAAATACGTAAATATATTTGATAGTTTTATACCGTGTGTTAGAAAATTTATTAGTGAGGCTTTTGTTGTTAGTTCAACGGGAGCAAAAAAAAATAAACTAGTAAAGCTTGTTGCAATTTTTAAAACACCACTATCTATCTTAGAAACTCGTAAGAAATTATATGATAAACCATAACATATCAAGTACGCAAAGTTAGAGATGTTGATTATTATAGACGAGATGATAAATTAAAAATCATAAAGACATCTTGAAGTATACTGTCAATTTATTTAAATTATACTGTCGCTATTTTTAATGAATTGTTATTTTTTTTAGTACTTGCAATTGATATTAGACTTTTTAGTACCGTTTGCAAATTTGTTACAAAATATTCTGTGAGCGTTTGTTACAAAAATTGATGTATTTGTATCATTAATTAGTTTAATGTCGTCTAAAATATAATCTTTATTATTTTAGCACGTAAAAGTTTTTACGTTTATGTTGGCATATTGACAACTTTAAATTTGGTCCAATCAATAGGAGCAGGTTTATTGAATTACTCACAAGATCTTGTCGGATTATGTGTGGTTGATGTAACAGCTGCGATGTATCTCACACTGTTTACTCCATTGGTCTATCATACTTTCTTATCTGAATTTTTCGGGTATGTATAAACATATAAAATTCAAGTATAATAAAAATTTATTTAAATAAACCTTATACAAAAATTCAACTAAACGTTTTAATGGAAAAAAGTATACAGCCAAAAAAGCATGCTTCGCACATTATTAAATCTAAAACATTTTGTCTGAAGACTATTCTGGTAAGTAATAGCCATGAAAGATTTTATTAGTGTGGTTTTAAACAGACAAAATGATAAATTATTGATTTTAAGCCCTTATTAAAAGTAAGAAAGTATAAAAATTAATTAAAAATAACTAAAAATTGAATATACAGTCTCGGAAATTGGTTTCCACAACTATTTAGAAAAAAATTTTAGTAGTTAGTGGGGAAAAAATTAAAAAAAAAATCAAATGATACCTTCATGTCGAAAAAAAAAAATTCGAAGCTTAAAACTCCAATAAAAGCTATAATTCGAATATTATTAACTAATATTATATGTATTATGTATACGTTAACAGTCCAAAAATGTCAAACTCTTTTTTTGTAGGTGCTGTCAGAATGCATAAATACGTTGCATACTCAATAAAATAGTGTTAGTATTTTTGTGCTTAGATAAAATAATTTTAAAAAAGTGTTCTGTAGTGCTTCTAAAATACGGGATGTTTTTAAATTGCATAATATTGCTTAAAAAAAAAAAAAAAAAGATCGGGTGTCAAGTGAAGAAATCATCCTCATCAATATCATTATAATCATCATCAACTACAACAATATTCATAACCAACATCGACTACTTTATTCTAATTGATATTACATTAATTTGGCGTCTGATTTTAAAGTACTATCGTTGATACTGCAGGTGTCAATTGTTAAATATTAAATCTCATTTGGTTTACATAATAGACTTAGCTACTGAACGTCGTGTTGAAGAGAGAGATTGATTGACTATCATAATATAGTATTGTATGAAATTTTATTAAATTCTGAACAGTAATGCTGCGACCGAAAGTACTTGAGTTAAAGACAATGTTCTTCAATTTGAGCGACAATTTGAAAATAATTGTCTAAGATATAAGATTTATTTGGGTTCTAATGAACTATGTGATAAATAAAAAATATTAAAAAAAAAAAAAACCTAATTTAGTCTTCAAAAAGTATTCAAGATAAGTGTCTAGTTTGAATCAGCAGCTAATGATGCATTGAAAATTAATAAGAGTAGAAAAATGATAAGTAGGGAGCAAAATTTAGTAATTAGAATTCCGTTAAAAAACGTATCTAACAAAACAGTTATATTAAAAGCATTGGTGTATATCGTAATTCATTTAATGATATTATTAAATGCAGAAGATAAATTTTATAACATGTGTAATAAGAACAAGAGTGAACCGTATAATAACGTATTTGTAGTAGTATGAAGCAGATTAGTTTGGAGTAGGCGTTAATAAAGTTTCATATACTATACGATTTAATTCTTACAGAGTTTTAATATTGTTATGCCTGGTATAATAATATTTACAATTGTGAGCTACACTAACCAACTAAATCCTATTAATAAACATAAAAGTTACATAATTATTTTACTAAATTAATTATCAGCAAAATTTTGGAATAATTATCTTTTTCATTAAAATTCTAACACAGATAATTTGTAAACAGTACATGAGTAATTAAAATGTACGGATGTTATATTTATGAGTATCGATGAGTCAAATACTTTTAAAAATAAGTGTAATCTGTATGCAAATAAATGTGAGTATGTAATGTGATGTAATCTTTCATGTATATGATAGATTTTATTACTTTTAATTTTAGTTACAGTTTTTAAATAAATAGAAATGTATATTACTATCTAAGTTCTGATTACAATAATTATTGAGTAAAAATTAATGCTGAAAATTTGTGATCTTGAGTTCACATTGATAACACGCGAGCGGAGGTTATTAAGCGTAATCATAATTATACGAAGATCTTCCAAATTACGTAATAGCGGCGTTGACCACTGTCTTCGGTTAAACGGATAATTACATGACATAGACATAACTATAATTAATTATTTTATCACTCAAAGTTGTGCAGTTGCCATATATTTTTATTTTACCAATACTCTAAATTATATATCATAATATCACTCATACTGATAAACTGGCGCCTAGAGCCTATTTTTTTATTTATTTGCTTATAAGCGAGTAATTAACCCAGTCAAGAGAAGAGTCAATGTATGTGATTATTGTTAAGATTCATGTTGTTTTTTATTTTAGGACGCCAATCCGACAAATCAATAAATTACTGATTGATTTAGGAGACTAGTTTTGACTTCGTCACTATTTTATATAAATAAGCTACTTACAAGTAATCACTTCGATATACAGATACAGAAAAATCTATGAATTTGGATTTTTTTTATTTACTATATAAATTTACAGTTGAATCAAAACTTAAATTCAATACACTGAAGAAAAAAAAGCTATGATGAGAACCATCTGTAGTATCGATAAGCTAGTTCCGTTACGGGAGCGATCTGAATAGCTGTTAGTATACGTTTCCTTATTTTAACTAACTTTTAGGTAGCTAAAAGCATATCATGATGATCAGAATATTCTATCGTCCAGGTCGTAAAACAGTTTTTTTTTTTCGATGCATTGGAACTTTACATAGCAAAAACAGAAAAGATTTAAGAGCGTATCTCATATATTTTATTTGTAAAAATAACACAACTCTTTTTGAATAAGGTAATACTCTCGAAGGCCACAATTCAATATTCCAGAACTGATTCGGCTTAAGATATATCATCATAAAAAAAGCAAGGTTGATTTTGTAAGGACTACGTTAAGTGTTGAGAATCTACAAAACTATAAACCAGATTAACAGTATGCACATAACTAGATTTATGATATATCAAAGTGAGATAAGAGTAAGTTAAAAGTGTACTAGATAACTGTCTAGAAAATTTTTGCTATTCATTTCTGAAATGTATACGTCAAGTCAGTGATACGTATGAAGTTATAATTATCGATTTGATTTTAATCACGTATGCAAATTAACTAAAAAACCACAATCACTGAGGAATCAATTTAAACTTTTAAAGAGTTACTAAATGGTCAAAATGAAAAGTTAATAGAATAATTAATTAATCTTGGCCGTTTGAAGATGTAGTAATTTTAACTAAATATTCATAAATCTTCGAAAAAGTTGAATTTTTTCACTGTTAAAGTAACTTAGAGTATGTTGATAAAGCGTTGAATTGATCAACGGTTGACTCTAAATAAAATGACCATAAATTTTTATAACTAAAATTGGTCACAGGAATTCAGGATAATAATTTCTAACTACGTGTTGATTCTAGTTAAACATTTCGTCCTTTTGTTAGGATTTCCTCAGCAACTAAAAATAAACATAAAAATTATAACCTTTGTATACAAAAATATATGTAAAAAATTATAGTACAATTATACCTTAATCATACTAGTTCACCGTTTCAAATATATTATTGTAAAACTTTTTATAAAATTTAGTAGAAAAACCATTCAAAATTACAAAAGCACTTAGTCACGCAGATAATTTATATAAAAATCATATTCTTTTCATGAAATAGCATCTAAAAACTGAAAGTCTAAAAAATACAAAATAATTTGAAATGTCGAAAACGGGTGGTCAAAAAAATTATAAATGTGTTTTTCATCAGTTTTCTAAATATTTAAAATTTTAAATCAAATCAAAAGAGGTCACCAAAACAAGTTGTTTATTTAGCATAAAATACTCCACATATTAGATGAAAAAGGAAAATACTGTATTTTTTCGGTACATTTCAATCTACTACGCTACTATTACTAAATAAAATTGAAGCTTAGATAAAACCAATTGAGTAAAAATGACACCGACTCTCTATGAAGAGAGAAGTTTCAGTAGTTCCGTAACACCACTTAGCGCAATATATTGAACTTTCAACATGTTTATCACTAACATCTCAAATAATTATGGAATGTAGATTAAGTTTTTTAAATCAATAAAATGGGTCGGTACATTAAAATATAAATTGATTAAAATTTATGGAATTATAAAGTATAATAATTCAAAAAGAGCAGATCGCAATCTTCTATGTGAAGTGTTGCAAGGCATACAAAATAACTCGTTTTAATAAATATGATTTCGCATTCATATTGTTCAGACAAATGATTTTTTTGTTTTTAGTGTTTCACAGCCATCTATAATGTTTTCATACAAAGCTCAAGTGGATGACACAATGGAAGATGATACTGTATCATTACCTTTCTCATCACTCAAAACTGACAGCGACTACATCTATCAGGTATATTATTTTCTTTTACACTGATAAAAAAATCATTTTGAAACATTTTTTGTCTTTAATCAACCCAAAAATTTCTTGATCAAATAAAATTTACTCAAACCCAGAAAAAGTTCTTACTTCAAGAATTTTACTACTTTCTTCAAAATAATTTTCTCAGGTCAAATTTTTGTTTGTGAAATAAGTTCATTTTTTTATGACATTAAAGTTAGCTGTCACTTAACAATTTTTTAATTTTTTTAACAAATAAATTTGCTCCAAAAACTTATTTTTAAAAAATTGTATTTGTAGTTTCTTTAAATTTCTAAATGTCAATTTTTTTTATAAATTTTTTTTTGCCATAATTTATTTTTTACAAAAATTCTTAAAATTATCAACTATCTGTTAAGATAATTTTCATCATTTTTTTGTAAGTGTAGACTCTTGAATGTTTCATATAGTTACAGTTCTGATAATTTTATGGGTGTAAATTCTTTATTGCTTGTGAAATACACACTCAGATCATTTAATTGCAAAAAATAATTACTTTAGTCATAAATGCTTGATTTAGTCGAATAAAAATCTTAAACAAAATCAGAACAAATATTCAATACAAATGTAATTTTTTTCCATTTTAACCGAAATTCATATTTAAGAAATTTAAAACATGATATTCTTTGTTTTTTAGAATCATAGTGTATATGATTCAACACAGTTTGACACCCATGCAACGCCTGTCAATCCACTTTACGCGGCCTCTCTACAAAGTCCTGATAGTATTACTGGTTACAGCATAGGCAGTCAGGAAACTCACATCCATGTTAATGGTTACCAGCAGTGAAGTTATCAGTTTCATTTTATCCATAATTTACAAACATTGATAGACGATTATTTGTATGTTGTGGATCACATTTTAAATCGCAAGTGTTTTTTTTATCTCGCGAATGGGAGTAATTTAATTTTTGTATGTTCTAGTCCTGTGTTATATTTATTTCATTTGTGAACATTATATTTTTATTAAAAAGTAATTAATAATACTAAAAAAAAGGCTAGTTGTGTAAGAAAAAGCTTTTTATCGAATAGAAATAAAATTTTATTAGATAAATAGGTTTTTTTTTAAATTTGTAAAAGTCATGAGAAAAATTTCGTGAGTGATAAAGAAGAATCGTTAAAACATATAATGAGAAATTGAATGGTGAATTAGTTTAGAAGTGATCTCATTACAATATATAAGGTATATTTATTTAATTATAATATATTTAATAATTGATCTATTTTATTACTTTCCGTCCTTTGATAGATCGTCTCAATAAATTAATATACCCTATACTTAAAGATTGTAACAAAACTTAAATTCATCGAAAAATGTAAACCTAAAGAAAAAAGCAGAAAATCGCAAAAAGAATAAAAAATTGTTGTAACTGTCACAATATAAGCATGATATTTTCTTACTTTTACATCAAAAAAAAAAAAAAAAAAATGTTGAAATAATTTAAATGCATAACGTAAAATGATTTGATAATTTGATATCTCGTTTAATGAATTAACAAGATCCATCTCTTTATTTAAACTTAATAATCAGATCATTTAGTAAAAACTGTTTAATTGTCATAATATTAAACATTTATGAGATATTAAAAAAAAATTAATTGACATTTATGCTTTTAAATTTAATGTAATGAAAACGAATGAAATTTGTATTGATGCAATAAAAAATTGATACAATACGCATTCAGAACGGAAAATTTTTAATCGCTTTTTTTATTTTATGCAAATTGGATTCTATTGAATTATTAATTTTTGACAAATAATAAGTTATACTATCAAAATTTGTTATGTAACAGTATACGCTACGGAAAAAAACTTAAAAAGTTAATTTTTAATTTTTTCAATTTTTACATGAAATAAATTACTGTATAATAAATTTATTTACGCATAAAAAATTGTATCGTTATTTACAGACGATAGAAATACATGATATCATAAGAAATTTGATAAAAATTTCATTTGATTGATTTTAATAAACCACTAAAAAATCGTGCAATTGTTTACGTGGCTTATTCTAAATTATCGACCACTCTGTAGCAACGTCTGAAATTAAATTTACAATAAATCAATAATTTCATGTCTTACTAAATTTTAAATATCAATTAGGTATTTATAGTTAAATTCTGGAGTCATCACCAAATTGCCTTATTACGCAATTTACAGTTCAGTATTACAACTGATAACATTTTGTATTAAGCTTGGTTATAACACAGCGAAATCAAATTGAATAACTGGTGCAGTTGTTCGACTACTCCAGTAGTTTGTGGAGCCATAACAGCTCCAGTCCAAATATATCGGAACAAAATCAACT
>JZSA01001119.1:0-27654 GCA_000956155.1 Cotesia vestalis
ATAATTATGTATATTTATGTCTTGTACAGAGCCTGAAGAAGCTGAGAATATACAGCGAAACGTTGCGACCTAAGATGCAGTAGCATTCTATTCATTGATTCATATCCCTCTGAAAAGTTAAATCAATGTTGTGGGACTAACGAAATCAATATAATTTAATTATGTTCAAAATTTCTGTTGGGTTTTTAGTAGATTTTATAGAAATCTAACTATTGCATTGGTCTTCATGACGGAAGTTTTGAAAAATTTTGCTATGTTCTGACTTGACGAGTTGAGTCAGATAATACATATGGTTCAAAAGTTTATAAGACTTAAAATTAAGTCCTATTTCGCTATGATAATTATAAAATTTTCTGTCGCATTAGTTTTTTTTAAAAATACTTCCATTTCGGCTTTTTTTGAATAGCCTTTTTTGAAGCTTACTATAAGTGATGATGTGTAATATTGATTTTTACTTGCGATAGTTGTTGTTTGTCGAAGACACGATGAAATAAATTATTATTTTTGAGCAGCTCTAGAATGATGGTCGTACCGCATATGACTTTAAATTAAAGTATGAAGTCGAATTTGGGAAATTGCTATAGCGTGACTCACTTATGCTTCTTAAAAGGGTGCTGTAACAAAATAACCGTGGATAAAATAACCGCAAACAAAGTAACCGAACGACAAAATAACCAGATTTTGTCCGTGGTTATTTTGTCTTCGGTTATGGTGTCGCGGCACCTCTTAAAAGTATGTTGAACTAATTTTTCATCAATACAGGCACAAATCGTTTGTCTTCGAAATAACTTAAAAGTACATCATGTTGTGCATATCAATCATTTTTGAATCAGTGACACTCATTTCTGACTAGAGAAAGTAAGCAGTTACCAGTTTTCATTCACGGCAGTTTTAGTTGGGTTGACAGCCTACGGTTTATTTATTGAGTAAGATATTATTAATAAAAAAAATAAGCAAAAACTGAACTTTGTAAGATGTAAATAGTATGAAGAAGAAAGTAACTTAAAGAAAAATTTAAAATGGTCTATTTGTTTACAGAAATTATTATTTTCTTTTCCTCTTTTCTTCTCTCTTTTTGTGCTACCCTATAAAAAGTTAGAAAACAAGGTTGTAATTATGAATTTGCCTTTTTGTTATACTAATAAAATAATATACTGACCGTGTAGTATTAATAATTCACATTAAAAAACAAACAATATATTTTTTACGTAACATAGAAATCCTCTTTTGACAGTAAATTATCTGTATAAAAGAATAACAGAGTGACTAAGATAAAAGATAAAAAATTCAAGTCACTTGAAATTATTTTTACATTGATAACAATATTATTGTCAAACTCAAAAATTTGTTGCTTTTAGTTAGAATAAGATAATATTACACTATTACGCATGAAAGAAGTATTTTTTGTCGTAAATAACTTTTGAATTAATGATACATCTGTGTCAACAAGAAAAAAATGCAATGAAACTCATTATTTTTATTTCTTAACACTTATATATTAATGTTTTACTTCTACTGTGCTCATTTGACTTAATTGAATTTTTGGATAGGTCAAGATTCATAACTATTTTATAAAATAAAATTAACAAAAAAAAATTTGAAATAGGATTGATCCTGCAAACCACCCTTCTAATTTTCCACTATTTTAGAATTCCTAATGTTAGAAAACATTCATACTCACGAGTAATTGAGATTTTTAAGCTCCAAGAATAGATTGATAACTAATTGTTGAGCTCTTCAAACTCAAAAAACAGACAAGTGTAAAACAATTTTAAAGTTTTTACCAAGAAACGCTTTTTTTCAATTTTTGAATTACGATCTCTTTCGAATGTGTGACCCGATTTTGATGAGAATTATGATATTCCAAGAGTTTTTCAAAAAATTTAGAAGTTATTATGGAGGAACGGTTTTTGCGAAATGTTTCAACTACGATATCTCCCAAACAAAAGAACTGATTAAATCTGGAATTCATTGATTCAGTAGTTAAAACGTAATTAACAAAAAAATTTTTCTGAAAATTTAATTAAAAAAATTTTTTTAATCTTCCGGGCCAAATTGGTTAATTTTCTCAAAATATCTCAGAGAAATAGAATTCTTCAGAATACACATAGATACACGCCAGGACACCATGGTGGCAATGATTAGAATAGATTTCTAGAAGCTCAAAAATTTAGATCTAACGATAAACTGTCCCAAACGTAGGACATCCAAACGTGACACAATAAAGGACATTTTTAAGACAATTTTTGGACATATAAGAAATAATCAGAAATTTTAAAATAGTGCATTTTAGTAATTTTTCGTGGATTTTAAGTATTTTTTTGGAGATTTTGAGAATACTTCTAAGATAATTTTAGAATCAACGCGTTTTATTTGAAATAATTAAGTTAAAATTTTCTCCTTATAATCTTATGCGGAATATTTTTTGGATAATCTTAAAAAATTTTTCTTAACTATTTGAGAACAAATTTTTAATACTTTTAGGACATTTTTGGGACAATTTTTAAACATTTTTACGATAATTTTAAAATGTTTTTACAACAAATTTGAAAACTTTTTAAAACAATTTTATGACAGTTTTACTACAATTTTAAACGTTTTTTTTAGATGATTTTGAAAAAGATAATTTATTTTTGCACAGCAGTAGATTTGTCTTAAAATTAATGGATCAAAACTTTTAGGACATTCTTGGGACGATTTTATAATGTTTTTACAACAAACTTTGAACATTTTTAGAACAATTTCAAGACAATTTTAAACAATTTTCAAATGATTTTAAGAAAGATAAAAAATTTTGGAGCAACTTTAGGACATTTTTATGACATATTTAGGATATTTTTGGGACATTTTTAAGACAATTCTGTAATGCAAAAATAGATTATCTTTCTTAAAATGATTTGAAAATCGTTCAAAATTATCGTGAAGTCGTTCTAAAAATGTTCAAAGTTTGTTGTAGAAACATTACAAACTTGTTCCAAAATTGCCCTAAAAATGTCCCTTATTGTGTCACGTTTGGATGTCCCGCGCTTGGGACAATTTTTTTTACACCGGAAGTTTCATTCAGATTCACGAAGGATCGTTATAATAATAAAACACCTATTCAAATATTTCGGTTATTGTAAGTCCAATCGCACCATAAAGCTGTGTTCTTATAGGTATATTGTATGGGCTGACTTGGTCCACATATCAATAAAATGTTTTATATAATTAATATAAAAAATATTATTCACCAACAGTAATCAATTATAATTAAAGAATCACAAAATTTAATCCACACAAATTTGGAAATGAAAAATATACTAATTAATACAGGGAACATCTGTGAATGGTGGACTTGATAAAGAATCGTAATAAATCTACGATTAGTAGAATATCAACAAGCTCTCATCAATTGGTGGTGTGGAACTATCAGCACACTTCCATATATTTTTACTCCTTCTGACAAAACTCTGTCTTAAAATTAACTTTAATAGGAACAAAAATTATAAAATCATATCAAAATCTAGCTTAATTATCATAGGACTATACTTTTATTACATGTTTTATATATTAAACAGTGATCGATGAAATGACCAAAATTTGAAATTTAAAACTTTTTTGAATTTTTTTTTAATAAAATATTTGAAAATTTGAAGATAATAAAATTGTGAAGCTTTTTGCAAGTATTAACACCGGTCAACTGGTTAATAGAATTGCTCAAGATTTAGGAAGATAAAGATACAAACAAGTTGTTAAAATTAATATTTTTCAGCTCAATTTTAAATCTATCATTCTAAATCAATAGATTTTACTCACTTTTATGAATTCAAAGGTACTTATGTTGGAAACGAACATAATAATATTTACCTAGTGGTTAAATAACTCGCTTTTAACGCTTGATTATACAAGTGTTTAATTGAATAACAATAGTATTGATAGTTTGGCGTCAAAAATGAATGAAAATATTTATTCACTAATCTTGTGTACTTATCAAATACATCAATTATAATATTTTAAGAATTTATTTTTGAACTAGCTGTTTTGTTCTTCGAGTGGCATAAACTAATGTTCTTTTTTTGATCATTTTACTAGCTGTTAAGTAATAAAAAAAATCACCATTCGGTCTCACCCGACACGAATAGGTAATTTCTTGATTGAATATTGACAAAAACACGATTTAAAAAACAGGAATTGTAATATATGAAAGTTATTTGACGATAAAGCTAAAAATTATTTTTTTTTTTAATTTTCCCGAAATTAATCGATTTTTGTCCTGATCACGATTGTCACACGACCGGGCCAATGCTAAAATACTGCAGTTGCGCGGAACCCTTTTTTCGGCATTAAATAAAAATTATTGTTGTTGAAGCTAGAGTTCGAGGAGTCAGGACTTTTTCCAGAAATTTCCTCTTCTTTAAGGATCTTGTTTCCGATTTTTGATATCACCTCTAGTTATTGAGTTATTTACGAAAAACCAAAATTTTTTATTGTATTTATGTTTTTTGTTAATAGCAAATTAAAATTTTGACCAAAAAAATGAAAAAACAAATTCATTATATTCAGAATTTAATTCTGCAACAAATGAGAGGTTGTTCATATTTTTATCACAATTTCTAAGATTTTTATAACCAAATTTGCACAAGATTCTCACAAAAATTTGCGTTACTATGTAACATAGTAATGATTACCATTCTAAGATAGGAATAAGATCTATTCTTTTCTCTCCGTGTAGGGACCCGACATACAAGAATTACATTGTAGAATGTAATATTTACATTGAAAGCTCTGAAAATTAACATTCAAAGCTTGAATTTAGAAAAATGCTGTTTCGAAATGTAATTTTTCTTGTTTTGAATACGACGGGACACTTATTATTATTTATAATGTAATTTTTCGAGTTTTGTTTTTTCCGTGTAAAGGGTGATATTTCGACAATTTCTACATCACTCGTGATAAAATTCTGTGTACTACAACATTGAATAATTAATATCAGAGAATAATTAATTGTCGTCAAGTGAATAATATTTGTGATGAGTTGTTAGATTAAAGAACATAAATCTTATAAAATTAAATATTTCACAATAGGTAGTACGCAAATGACTATTGTGTAATTATGACGTAAATTATTACTATGATCAGAATAAAAATAAACCTGTATTAGCTAAAATAGCTTCGATACAAATACAGGAAACTGAAATTTAGAACTCCCAGGGCTAAAACCTATAACAGCTACAATTTTTCTCTCTGTGTAAAAATGACATTCTTTTGTTAGTTCATTCTTTTATTAATCAACCACTCACTCACTCACAAGCACTCCTAATACTAATAACTATCTTAAGAGCAATGTAGATTTACAAGTAAAAAAAGTTTTCGCTCAAATGCGCACGGCTAATAACTTCGGTTTAAAAATAATTATAAATGGCAAAGTAAATGAATTCTTTCCTTTCTTCAACTGCCCTATTTGCAATTCCGGAGAAAAAGATACATTGTCATTGGCTCATTTTATATTCAACTGTCCTACCCTGTTAAATTAAAGAAAAGATTTTCTCAGTAGTATTGGTAATGTACAAACTCATGACAGACTAATCGAAATATTAAACTTTCATAAACCAAAACATCTAAAAACATTGTACCGAAAAACTTTCTATTCTAAGAGAATCCAGTCTAAACAAATAATTTAACAACATTTATGTACTAAATATGTGTAATCTCTATTGCGATTGTAAATTATACAAAAGGCAAAAAAAATATAAAAACATTAATCAATCAATGAATCAAAGTAAAAACAGAAATTAAATTATATCTTTGAAGGTAAAAGACAGTTCCATGTACGTACAACATTTTCATCGTAACTCATCAAAGCTTCAAGAGCTTGGACACCTGAAAACAAAAAATGAGGATTCTTATAAATCAAACGATCATAGAAAATGATAGAAAATTATTTTTTCAATAAATCTGTGCTAAAAATTTACAAAGCTTATTAAATTATCAAGATGTAAGCTTTTAATCGTAGTATAGTAAAAAAAAACTAGTAAAATGTTTTATTCATTAGAGGCTTCACTTCTCTCTGTGTTATGTCTTATATTGCTTAATAATTAATAATCTTACGATTAGTTTTGATGTACTCATTAATCGGATCAATAAGAACAGTTGCAGGAATACCCATGTTGAGTCTAGGATATCGAGTTGTAGAAGTAATAACATTACAAACAGTAATACCAAGTAATTCTCCCGTATTAGGTCTAATAATGGGTCCACCACTATTACCACTTTGAACATAACAAGTAGTTTGAAGCATACATGACGATACATTTGAAATATTACCACGTGTAATGGTCGGTAAGTTTGAACATAAAAACGGATATCCCGCGCAAATGACACTTTCTCCTAGGATTAAATTTTTTTTTAAAGTATTATTATTATGATTATTATTATTATACAAACACATTTAACGCTCATAACCATAACTTATATATGTACCTCTTAAAACTAAACTATTTCCAATCTTTAGAGGTTTTATCGCACTGCTTATCTCTTTTGGGTCAACTTTCAAGACAGCAATATCGTAAGGTACACCTTTGGGAGTACGATAAATTAATTCAGCCCATTGAATTTTCATAGATTGAGAGCTTAGATTCTTTGGACTAAAGCCAACTTTAATCCGTCGATTTGGTGCCTAAAGTATAATAATATTTCTATTAACCTATTTGTTATTTTATTTAATTCAGTTTTTTCTATCAAAATAATAGAAAAAAAAATATGTCAGATTACTTACCTTATCAATCACATGAGAGCAAGTTAATATGATGCCAGTACCTCTATCCAAAAGTATACCACTACCCCATTCAGAACCACAATATATTAATACCACACACTTATTTAGGGAGTCTGTAATTGAAGAGATCTGATTAATTGTGATTAATAACAAGAATTATTAAAAGCAGATTTGCGGATAATGCATGAAAATAATATTAGGATTATAATTTTTTTTAATTGTGTAATGCGAAAAAATTAAATTGCACTTAAGTTTGAAATTTTCGATTTCATAGTATAGATTAAAAAAATTATAATTTTAACTACCGCATTAGAAAATTATTTTTCAATTTTTAATCTTAACACTCAAACGAAGAATTAAATTTTTAGTTTTTAATTCGAAAATTTTTAAGCCTGATTAGAATACTTATTTTTAATTTTCTTTTGAAACAATATAAAAGAAAGCTTTTAACAATATTTCTTCTATTGTGTTCCTTTAATCTAATATACAAAGCGTGATGTTCTTCTATTCCTAAATACTATGTACGTAATTAAAAATACAGTACTTAAGAACCGATTATTTCGATAATTTTATCATTAGAAATAAAATTCATTTCTGCACGACTATATCATAATTTTTATACATTAACTGTTCGAAATTGTGGAATAAATTTCCATTGGCCTATTGAGACAAAGTAAAAAGAACTTAAAACTTTTACATGATTTGAGTCATCGTTAAAATTACATTTTACATGAAAAATTCTCAGAATTCAGACGATAAAAATAAAAAATGGGGATAAGGCTAAAAAATCACTTTTTTTTCGATAGTCTTTTTTCAAGGTCTCTGAGTATATGTTGTAAAAAGTAAATAATTCTATCAAAAAATAGAAAATTTTTCGCATAAGAAAATGCATAATTTGTATATTTACGAAAATTGTTTATGTTTGCAAAAAATCAATGGAAAATTTTTTTTTAATAAAAAAATTCACTCCAAAAATACGCAGAATATACCACAAAATATCAAAGAATGTCGATAAAATCTTTACATTGGACTTTACATGATAAAGTCGGATAAATTTCAATTATTCATTGGTAATTGTACCGATCAAAAATTTCTTAGTCATTTTATTTCAGGATAATCAGTTCTGGTTTGAAAATAGTTAAATTAGTTAGTTTCATATTTACCAATGATGTTAAAATTTTCCTGGCTTATCTTCAAGGTCTTTTTATCTTCCTGTTTCCTGAGTAATCTTTTCAAACAAGGTAGAAGACATGCGACAAAAGTATAATTGACCCATTCGCTTCGGCACAAACTCAACGGAGCAATCACCATTCCATATATTTCTCTGCTTCCACTGGTAAGATATATACTTCATTAGTATCTATTCATTAGAACATAATGTTTCTTTTTTACCTATATACAAATTTCTGATTTCTTACTCTTTACCGTTTGTAGAGTATACAAGCCCTCCTTCACATCCTGGAATTGCATGTATATCTGTCAACATGACGCATTTATCTATCCCTAATACATTACTCACTATTCCTTTTGAGATGGAATTAATGAACACTGGATTCCCGAATGGCGTGGATTCTATTTCTACGTCATCACCTTTTTCAGGAATTTTTTGGGATAATTGACTGTCACAAAAATAATTTAACATTTTATGAATATTTTCAACGCTGCATTCATTTACATTATTCATGTTTTCATCTTTTTGATTAAGATATATTACTAAAATTATCGGTAAAAGTATTCTATTCAGCCTGTCAAAAGTTTCACTCAAGTCAGTTGAAGAATATAATTTTGTCAAAGAGTCAATCAGTGAAGGGCAACTCCATAAGCTGACAACAACACCATTTAAACTTTTTACTTCTGTGTTTTGTGTGGATGATTTCGAAATTTTTTGACATAATTTCACTTGAACTTTTAAATGATCTTCTCTGCCTGATAAATTAACTATTTCACCAGGTGGTAATGTAGAAATAAAATCTGAAAATTTTTTATCTTTTTCTATTTTAGGCTTCAATAAAATTCCATGCGTAAGGACCCAATTTTTCAATATGTGTATTCCTGAAGTATATTCAATTTCTTTTACATTTTGTTTTACAAGTGATATTGCAACACCCTTTGATGCCATGACTCGTTTTGCTCCTAAAAAAATAAGAATAAAATTATATTTAATGTCAAGTCAAAGTACACAATAAATGAAAATTTCCATTATATGTAATTTTATGTTTCTTTCATTACATTCATAGACAATAAAAAAGAAGAAACTAATCAAACGATGACGCAACAACGTTAATAGTATTAAGTCGCACTTCATTTAATTGCTCAATTAGTACAAATGATTGAACCTAGGAAACCACACAATTGATGGAAGATTCTATCGTCTCATTTCCTTCTTGGAAATTAAAAATTTCCAAAACAAAAAGAATTATTGTTTGAATCATACTAATCTATTTTATCGAAATTATTATTGCTGAAATACACTAGAGAAAGTAAACGAAGTTAACCAGATAATAACATTTTTTAATTATTATTTTATCTGAAACATTGTTTACCAGTATACGAAGAAAATAAGTCTTTAAAATTTAGAAAAGATTATCATATTTTAGTAGAATTTACAGGTTGGCAATTATTACTATACTTGTATTTTATGCTGTTGAACTCTTAACTTATACATCGTAAGCCTACGCACAGAATAAAAGATAGGCTTGAATAAAGAATATATCGGTTATTAAAAATTTATCCTTAGACTAAAAAACATATTTTTCTTAATATAATAATATTTATAATTTTCTTAATATAAATCATTTTTCAATTAATAGTACCAAAAAATTAGAGTTGAGCAAAAATTTTTTTGACTGGAAAATAATTTATACTTGAACTTAAATGAAAAAACTTCTCCATCCAAAGGCTTTTATATTTAAGAAATTGTTTCCACAGCTCAGGAAATGTTATTTCTTAGACTGAAATTTTTTTTCTTTAAATTCAAAAATAAGATATATCGATTGAAAAATGATTTCTTTTTAGTCACGGAAAAGAGAAAAATAGAAAAATTACAGTATATAATGTAACGTGGCGCTTCGTGATGAAAAATGGAAAAATTTTAGTTTCAGATTGTAAGTATTACAGATTTTATAAGAATCACATTGTAAAATGTAATATTTACATTGAAAGCTTTGAAAATTAATATTCAAAGTTTGAATTACAAGAATATTATTTTAAACTGTAATTTTTCTAGTTTTAAATACGACGGGACACTTATTACTATTTATAATGTAATTTTTCAAGTTTTCTTGTTCCCGTGTTTAATTAATAAAAAGTTTCGAACAGAAATGTTTAATACTAAAAAAAAATGTTTCTTTAATTAATATATTAAGTATTAATATATTAATTAGTCATTTTGATTCAACGAGTGAGTAAAATAAGTGAGAAAAACAATAGATAAGCATTTTTTCCTGAAAGGGTCCATTTTGCCCCATAACCTTTTCGATCATATTAAAAATGTTGAGGGAACCATTTTATACAGAAAATATTAAAGGGACCACCATGCCCCCCTCCTCTACCCTTTAGATGGCAAGTGCGACAATCAATATGTAAAATTTATAACATATTAGTATAGGGTAGAATATATAAATATATTAAGTTCAGGACGTCGAAATTAAAACATTCAAGATGATAATTGTGAAGCCGTGTGAATTGATCATAAAGTAATTAAAGGTGAAATCAAAATGATTTTTAATCAATATTAACGTGGTGTGTGGCCCTATTAGTTTTTATAAAGCCAACTGCATACAATATTATAATAATTGACCGACATGAATCTTCTTGGGAATTAAGTTATATGAGGAGTAATATCTAATCGCTCTCTACGTAATAAGATGACTCAGAGATCTATCATGTGAGAATATGAATGAAATACACTCGCATGACTATTATTAGTAAATAAAAAGAAAAAAAAAACAGACGAAAATAAAAAAGATTAAAGTAATATCACTAAAACCAATTTATTTTTTGTCATAAAGCATATTTTACTTTATAAGTTCTATATTTAAATCAGCACATATAGACTTCTTTTCTAGAGTGGGCATAGAAATCAAAGTAATAATCACAAGGACTAAAGCTCTAGATCAACAAGAAAACAGGTATATGATAGAAAAAAAACTCTGACGTAAATTCCAGAACGTCTGTCATGCTTTTTTTTTATTAACTTTTTAGATTTTATTAAATTGTTAAAACTTATATCTATAATTCACCTAAATATAGAAAGTCTGCCTTTAAACACACGTGTGGCTTTTGTATAAGATCTTCTGTTAAATAATAGTCATTTCCATTTGCAAGTATTCAGCATCACAAATTATGTTTACAAATACTTCTGTATGTCTTTGAAAAAGTTATTTATTTTTTTGCAACTTTACTTGTATACCAATACTTTTTTTCGATTAATTATTAATGTTAATTTTTTATAGTAATAACTTTAATCTATTCTAGAGTAGCTGTCACCTACATGTATATGCAGCTAATCTTGTATAATGATGTGTATTGAATTTTAAATGGTAAGAGGAACAAATTAAAAGTAGCTACGTCATTCTGTAAATGACGAAATGTTAGGTCTGTATTACCGATAATTAGAGGCTACCACTCAATTAATAAGAAAAAATAATTCTTCAGAACTGAACGATAGTTATTGCTGTACTTACATTTTGAATATTATTGATTATTTCGTTCTTATAAAGCAAAAATTGAATAAAAAATATGATCATTTTATAGAAAAAAAAAATCGTTAAAAGTATGTTTCCACTGCTCTACATATTTGAGTTTTGTTAAAAAAAATCCTAAAAAATTAGATAAAACTTGATTACCTTGTATTGTATACTGATGTAGATAAAATTTTTTTTCGAAGGTATGTACAATAAGAATTCAAAAAAATTTTATTTAGATGAGATAAAGTTAAAAATTGGAATAAAGCTAACAAGTAATCGATTATTTAGTTTTTACACGATATGCTTTAGACCATAACGAAAGGGTCATGTCATGATAAAACGTAATATGCCTTATTGAGTCATCGACTTTAATAAATTTTCAATTAATGATACAATCCTAATATATCAGAGAACAAAAATAACTGTGACAGCAATTTCCCAAGTATGTTGTTTACAGTATCAGGATAATATTCATGCTGACATCGAAAAATGTTTTGAAGACAATTATTCCATATTATTTGTAAGATCTTAAAACATCAGTATACAACAAATAGTTTTGTTTATTTTCAATTTTGGTAATGTTAACTTCTTCTAGAAAAATTAAATAATTCGAATATATTTAACGTTATTTTGTAATTTTTAGTGTTTAACAGAATTTGTCGAGATTCACGCGTTAAAAGTTCTATAAAAATCATTCTTTCTCAAAATCAACTAATTTTAATTTATAATTACGATGATGATTGCTTCATTAACTTAAAAATCTATGATCAGATCACAGAGTTCAGTATAGGACTCAAATTGCTCGACTACGCTGGAAACCATTGCAGCCACTGCTAGATGATGTTAGATTTAGGTAACATGGTTGTGATTTAGATCAATCATAATTTATTAAAAATAAGATCCCTGTAGAATTAAAAATATTTAAATAAATTAAAAATACAACTAAAAAGGATTAAAGTACTATTGAATATTCACATTTGATATAGAAGTAGCTATGATCTTAATAATCGATTTAAATTGATATGTTATACAGTAAAAAAAATAGATAACATCGTTTTCTTGAGTATGAAAGATTTTTGTGTTTATATCAAATCAGCCGCATTTAAATAACGTAAATTTATTTGTTATCTGTATTTGTATCATTTATTATGTAATTGATCGAGTAGCTTGCGTCATAAGAATCCATAACTATTTATATCTAAGTCATATATCAATCATGTTATTTATATTTATTCACAATTTTGCGTCATAGACATTAATTTTCAATATTTTTGTCGAAATTTATATTTAATATTCATATTTCACTAATGTCGTGTATCTTATGTTGTGTTATTTAATATTTTACTTCCTCAAATATACAGCTTCTATAAACTAATAATTTAACTGATGGAATAACTCTAATCTATATTCCTAAAATAAATTTAAGTTAATTACGTCAATATCTTCCTAAACAATTACAACTTTCTATTTTCATTCATTTTACAAATTATAAGCTGGATTCTCTTATTATTCTAGAGTAGCTGATCTGATTAGAATAACTTCTTATATTAATCTCTGAAAGGCTACATCATTATTATATAAGCTCCTGCACAGTTGAGATATTTTGCTATGTGATGTTCCGCGACTTGAAAAAATAAATTTGGTTTTATTCATAGAACAGCCACCTGTAGACCAATCACAGATAAAATAATATCTTAAATTATATGAATTAGGGAACCTTTAAATACTTGTCAAAAATTTTTTCATCTATTTGCAAAAATTTTTTCAGATTCTCAAGTTTTGAGGTATAATAAGAAAATTATTTTTTCTTTTCTTAAAATGGTTTTTTTTTATATCTTTCGTTTTTATACTATTCATTAAAAATTCCTGTTATGAATCATAAAATTATCTCTTACAAGAATATTCTTAATCCATTGAGGTATGTATTGAGTGTCCTTTAGGAATTTGTAGAAAAATGACTTCACAATTTTTTTTTCCAATCTTAAAATAACACTTCAATGCCCGAAAATTATGTTAGATTTTTAAATGCTTTCTGTTTTGTTTGAGTGATAAAATAGAATTTAAAGATAAAATAGAAATAGAAAACTGTGAATTGACCATAAACTTATCTTCGACCTCGGAAAACTTGATGGCAAATCAGTAGATTAGAGGAAAATAGTAAAAATCATTATTTTTACTTCCCGCTAAGAAAATTGAAAATTTTTAAAAATCAGGAATTTATTGGTATTACCCCGTTTTTCGAAAATCGAGTTTCCATCAGATCTCGACGTTTTGAAGTTCTAGGAAGCTTCCCTGAATATTCCCCCAATAGTGTCTGTTTGTATGTGTGTGTGTCACCAAACTTAGATTTTGAATACAATTTAGACCGATTCGGACAGTTAGATTTTGAGAAATCTCAAGAAAACTATGAAAAAAATTTTTCCAACGGGGTTTTTTAAAAATAACTTTTAAACGGCTATTAATTACAAAAATTAATCAGTTCTTTACATCGAAAAACCCCTTCGATTGCCGCCAAGCTGGATAAAATCAGTTGATTCGTTCGTGAGATATCGTTAGCTGAAAAAAATTGAAAAAAGTAATTTTTCGAATTACTCCAAAATTTTCGGTTTCATTAATTTGTGCTTAAATGTAAATAATAGGATTCAAGAAACTGTCCGAATGCAACCAATCGCGTGAAAATCGGTTTATTCATTCAAAAGTAGTTGCAGTTTGAAAATTTAAAGAATAGTGCTTTATTAATCTTCTACTATTAGACTTTTGAGCTTGAAGAGCTTAAAAGCATATAACAACTCACTCTTTGAGCTTAAAATAATACAGAAATTTTATTTTTGAGCTCTTCGAGCTCAAAAACGCCATGAGTGTGATTTTAAGCACTTAAATATGGTATTAGCAGGAAGTTGCAGGGATGGCCTTAAGAGTGAAACGTTTTCCTGATTTTTTTTTAGACCGTTTAATTTTCTACAAAAACATGTATATGTTGTTCTTCATAACAAAATGATCAATAAAATTCCAAATATTAACAAAATTTTCTTCCTATACGCTAATTAAATGGAAAATTAAAAAATGGAATCAGGCAAGCCTCAAAATCAAAAGCAAAAGCTCCATTTATAATCAAAATCGTTTTTCTGATGGTTGCTAACCCTTTCTTGACACGGTTAAGAGATAAAAAAAAATTTTCAATTTTTATAGGAACACCCTAGTATTTGCATATAAAAACAGTTGACTCGAAAAAAAAAAATTTTTTTTATCAAAAAAATACCGATGGTGAGTTAAAATACTTTCTTAACGTAAAGTGAAAAAAAAAAAAAAAAAAAAAAATTTAATAAAATTGATTGACTAAAATTTATTAATTTCTAGATGGCTATCACGGATTGGTCTGGTAATATGTGGGTCACGGTATTTAACGACGGCGCTGAAAAAATCCTCGGTACCAGTGCTGCAGAGATCGGGGAACTTTGTGTAAACCAATCAGAGGCCTACAATGATAAATTTGCTGAAATTACATTCGATTCTTATATTTTTGAAGTTAAAATGAAGATGGAAACTTACAATGTAATTACTATTTATTATTTCATTTCGTCATAAATTAGATGAATTAAATATGTAGGTGATTCAGGTTATTACGGATCAATTTCTTTTTATGTTAATTTTTATTTTCAATTCAGCGACGTTTCGCCATGGATCATGGCTTCTTCAGGCATCTATTACATACAAATATAGTTACATATTAGCAATATTTTTTTACACAACACATTTTTACAAAATTATTCAATAACAGGAAATTTAGAAAACCTTTTAAAACTATTTAAAAATTTCAAATGAAAAAATTTTTTTTAATAATTAAATAAAAAAATTTTTTTTTTAATTTTTAAAAAATTTTCAAAAAATTTTTTCATAAAAAATCTTAATGAAATTTTAAAAAATTATAAAGAAAACTTTTCAAAAATTTTAAATTACAACAAATTTTTTCATAAAAATCTTAAAGTTTTGAAAAGTTGGTTGTAACTAAAAATTTTTGAAAAGATTTTTAAAATTTTCGTTAAGATTTATTTTGGAAAAAATTTTTTTTAATTTTTTCTTTTGGAGATTTCTAAATAAGAATTAAAAAAATTTTTAAATTAAAAAAAAAACTTGTCAAAAATTTTAAATTACAACAAACTTTTTCATAAAAATCTTAAAATTTATGAAAAAGTTTGTTGTAACTTAAAATTTTTTAAAAAGATTTTTAAAAATTTCGTTAAAATTTCTTTTTGAAAAATTTTTTGAAAATTTTTAAATAATTTTTCCTTTTGGAAATTTCTAAGTAAGAATTTTAAAATAGTTTTAAAAGGTTTTTAAAGAAGAAGCCACGATCCATAGCGAAACGTCGCTGAATTGAAAATAAAAATTAACATAAAAAGAAATTGATCCGTAATAACCTTAATTACATATATATTTAATTACATTCACTGGGATCTGAATTACTTCGTACGATGAATTAGATGAATATTTAAAATAAATTTTTAATTTATTTCAGGATGAACAACGGATGAAATCAAATGTCATAGACATCAAATCGATCAATTACCTAACTTACAACAAGCGATTGATCAGCGAAATAAAAAAATGCGCTAATATTCACGATGTTAAATAAGTCTTAATTCGTGATTATAACTTGGAAATAAAACGCATTCAACACAATAATACATTCACTCATTCATTCGTGAATGCATGTCGGCTAGCTTGAGTACGTGATTTGATTTTATTCACCGGTTTTTTTTCTCTTAGAATGATGCCATACTGTCTATTGAAGTAGTCGGTTCCCTTCTCACTCTCTCACTAGTCTTAGTATTCAAGTGTCCCATTCGGTTACTCAAGGAATTTCCTCGCACGGAATTCGAATGTAGAATATTTAAAGCAACAAACATGTTACATTCCCCTCTACTCTATATGCAACTACAAGTCAAGACACTTTTATTTTGAACATAAAAGTTACGCTGCCATGCTGTCTAGTCTCTCTTCATTTGTATACAGTCATATAGACTTTCTCAAGTTCATTCGAAGATTTATATACACGGACAGATCCATTACGCTTGGACACTTGAGAACTTAATATAGTCGGCAAATACAACAGACCTGTATGCTAGGAATCATTCCTTATTTAACTCCTACGGAACCACACAGCTATCACACGAAATAATATTAATTTAATGAAGTACATGACTACAAGTAAATTTTAAAAAATATTTTCAATTTGGTTCAAATCCAAGAAACTAGATTAATTTAGATATAAATATATATTTGAACTGTTTACTTTAATGATTTCATTGCAAGTTATAAATGGATACTGTTATGCATTGATGTGTTAAGTACTATGAAAATTTTATAGTACTTAACCATTGAAAGAATGATTTTAAAAATTATTTTAAAATTCGCTCTACGAAATTAAAAAAAAAATAATTAGTAAAACGGTTGACCCTACAGGCCATCCCTGCAACTTCCCGCTAATTTCGAATGCCAAGTACTTCAAATTTCATCTATTACGGCATTCTTCAGCTATCCGAGCTCTATGGAAGAACTGTTATATACTTTTGAGCTCGAAGAAATAGATGCAAATGTGTTTATAATACTATGGACTTTTTTTATTATAATTAACAATTATTAATTTATCAATTATAATTAAATAAAAAAAATTAAAAATATTATAATTAAATTTAATTAATCATAATCATTCAATTGAAAAGAAATAAATTATTAATTAAATCGTTGAAATGTTAAATTTTTAATTACGTAAATTCCGCTCGAGCAAGGTTTTTCGTACCCAAGGATTCATCCAAATTATGATATCAATTGTAATACAGCTAGGTAATTGTTCAATAAATTATGAATCAGTACAACTTTTCAATGATGTAAACAAACACGCCAGGACTATGAAATTGAAGGGAAATCAGAGAATTGGTAGCGCCACCGCTGCAGTTGCTATGGTAATCCAGCATAAAATTTTAGCTCCAGAAAAACAGGTATTCTAAGATGAAAAATACCAGTTATTTTATTTTAAGAAACGTATATTGAATATAAAAAAATTAGATAAAAATGTTTGTATTCTAGGTGAAAAAAAACTTTTTTTTCAAGTGTATGTATGTATGTAAACATATAAACATCTTATAACTTGGTAACAGAGAATCTGATCGAAAAGCGGCTTACCGCATCTAAAAGGACCTCGCTGAACTTAGATTTTCTGTGAATTGAAACCAAATTGACAGGGAAAATTAAAAAAAATCCGAAAAATTCGAGTTTTTTTATAATTAAAAACAAATAGTTTATTTTTAATTACTTTGAAACTTTTGTTTCAATCAATTCTATGATCTAATCAGCTCTTTTACTTAAAAAATTACGTCGATTACCGTGAACCGCATCAGAATCGGTTTATTAATTCGAGAGACATCATTGTCGAAAGAAATCTCGAAAAAGTGTTTTGTCAAAATAACTTGAAAAATTTACGTCAAATTAATTTTTTCGTCACAAATTTTTCAGTCAAGCTCAAAAATTGCTTTTTTCGAAAGATATCTAATTTGAAAAAAATTTACAAAGCATGGTTTTTCAAAATAATTTTTCAATTATTGATCAGAACGAATTTCTTTCTGAGAATTTTGGTTAAGCTCTCTTAACCTCGCTAAATGCCACCAAGCGTTCTAAAACCGGATGTTTCATACGAAAGTTATTGTAGCTTAAATATTTCGAAAAAATTTTGATTTAGTCGTCGTGCCCCACCCTCCCCTATGCTCTCTTGTTAGTAAAAATTCTACTTCTCGAAATTAAAAGTTGATTTATAGGATCAAGCAGCAATTGAAGTTCTTATCAAGTAACATCACTTACTTTCGCAACAACTTTCATTACTTACTATAATAAACACAATTTTGTTGCATTAATCAACATCATTTAACTTAATTTTCATAAGAAATCGCTGTGCGCGCATTCCTGTTGTTATGACAGTAAAAATTTATTTCTTCAATGTTTTTCACGCGTTTTTTCTGACAATAATTCTTTTAATTAAATACTACTAATGTGAGTATAGTAGAAAGCATATTCAGAATTAAAACAAGATGAGTAATACACCCGTTGAAAATATTAAGACAACAAAAAAAATTTTAGCGATTTTGTAAGGCAGTAACTTTCTACGTATATATTGCAAAGCAACAGAAAGAATTTTTAAAGTTTGAAACGTTTTTAGTACGAAAACTTTTTAACGCGAATTTTTTTTTCCGCTGTTTTCCTCGTAATTTCATAATTAACAATTTTATTAAATTTTCAACGACCACAAAATACTCTTAAAAATTTTTCTTGTTCTTGATTTAAAAAGAAAATAAAAACTCTGAGTTTTTATCTCCAAATGATGAAAAACTCTTCTAAAATCATACGAAAATGTCCGATATAATTTTTTTTTATACTTCTTAGTACAGTAAAATTGTTTATACGCCTTTACGTCTTTTTAACCGTATCTTTTGCCGTTATACGCCCTTATGGCATATGTAAGGCGATATATTGGTTATTGATGAAGTTTCAACCTTTCTAAACATCATTGTAACAATTCGAAAATTTTTTTGCTTCTTTAATTTTTTGTCTGAATGTTTTTTCATGAAAGTAGTGTCTCATTATCGTTAATAAGTGGTTACCATGGTTAAAATTGATACGTAGTTTGAGGAGGTGGAGTCATTCAGCACTTGGTTTGTCGCGTGTTTCCTAAAAGAAAATGAAGAGAGGGTAAGAGGGTGGGTATGAAACATCAACCGCAGGGGGCAGTCTTGAACTTGCTATATTAGGCGCAGGACATAGCTACGTATCACAACCCCATCTGAATCTCACCGAGAATATACGCTTTACTTAATCTTTCGTCCGTACAATCAACAAGTGATAGTCGTGTGTTACAGATAAAACTAAAATCATTTATATCAATCCTCTGGAGGAGCTACTTGGGATCAAACAGGTATGTAAAATTGAGAATTTTATACTAGTTATTACAAGTGAAAAATATTGTAGAAACTTGTAAAAAACTATTTTCAAAAGTTCTCTGATAGATATTATGCGTGAGTGTGTATGTGTGTGAATTATTTATAACTTTCACATGGATTAACTGATTGCAGTTAAGCTCACGATTTTCAAAAGAAATTTGTTCAATTGAAACTTCTCCGAATTTGAAAATGAATCAGAACCATAATTTTTCAAAATTTTCATTAATAAAGTACTTCGGAAAATAATTTTCGAAATAACTTTTGAACTTTTTGACCAATCGATTCCAAAAAAAAAAATGATAATCTAATTAAAGTATTGCGTAAGATGCGATAAGTAGCTGATTCTTTGAAAATGCATTATTATCAACAAATTTCGAAAAACTAATTCCTCTGAATTATTTAGTCACTGCTCATGATTAATAGTCTTTTAATAATCTCATTCTTTTTCACACTTGACAAGCGTCATTGGAAGCCGTAATCCCTGTCTTAGCCAGATAATTTATTTAATACACATAAAAAAAACAAATGCTGAAAATTTAGTAGAATTTTTTTTGTTTTACTTGAAAATTCATCAATTTATAAATTTAATTTTATTTCTGTTTCAATATATAGTATAAAAAAATTGATTAATATTATGTATTTTAGCAGAAAATGTACTCGGAAGACAATAAATTTTTCGTTGATTTTAATCAATAGTATAAATATTCTTACTTCAAGAAAATATTTTTCTATTATTGGAATTTTAAGTTCATATAAGACGATTTAAGCTTGCCTTTGTATTTTCTTATAGTACAATATTAATGTTCCTTTCTACGTATTCATATTAAAAATTTTAATATTAATGAAAATGCAATTTTCATTAATAAAATGTAAAATTATTGATAGATTTCAAATATCATAATCAAGTTAACCGAGTTCTTATACCAAAACAGTTCTTCACAGTAAAAAATTTTGCATCATTGCGTCAAAAAACTTTATGTTAAAAATGTTTATGTTGAATATTTAATACTTTTTTATATTAATTCTCTTGAATCAACACAAGAAAGTTTTAAATATTTAACACTACATTTTTTGACACAAAAATTTTAACTGTGTTGGTAATTTTAAGGCCGATAGATGAAAAATGGTAATTGTCATTATTCATTATATTTTGTAACCAAAAGATTAAATCTTGTTCAATCTATTAAATTTTTTTAATTTATCCTCTTCAAAATGAGATTCTAAAGTGAAAGATCTGAAAAAATAATTTTACGTATGACTTTATTTTTTTTAGTTTGGTGACTCTTCACCGAAATTTTGTTAGTCGCTCAAAAACAGCCAGAAGTTTCAAATCTGACTTCGATAGTTAACTTTAAAAAAATTTTTTTCATAGTATGTTCAATTGAATCTTTATCATTATGAATTATAAAATCAATAAATAAAGAGCAACATTAAATTAAAATTCGCGATCAATAAATTTGAAGCTAGAAGAAGCTCATCATTTTCATTTTAACTGATCTCTAATTTATATAAATAGAAAAAATTATCCGATCTTGAATTTTCTTTAAAGTACATTAGCGTTTCTTACGCTCATCTGTTAACAAGTAAAAAAATATTTCGTCAAAATTAAATACATTTTATTCGAAATAGATTATTGGACGCATGAGTTCAGCACTTTTTTTTTGCTATTAAAAAAATTGAAATATTAAGAATTTAATGCATGACTTTAAATACTGTCACAAAAAAAAATTGCGTAAAGTCCTCATTTTGAAAAATGTTACAATAATTTTTTTGTTGAAATTTAAACATGCAGCTTAAAATAACACATTTATATTTGTTGTACAATAAATAATTGGTAACATTAATGTCAAAAAAGTCTTACAAAAAATAATGAATTTTTGACAAATCAGTAAGAAATAGAAAAATACAATCCAATAAGTATATTATGCAATTAATAGAAAGTTTTTAACTTAGTTATAAACAGTATTTCTATTAAAAGTAGCTAGTCAATTAACAATTACAATATACAGGAAACAAAATTGCTACTTCTATCTCATACTAGGTTATTAATTTTATTCATTGGATACAAAACTAATCATTTCATAAAAATCATTGATCTATATTTGTGAAATAATTTTCTTATTTAACGTCGCCCATTCTTTTAATCAATGGACTACATTAATTTAATGATTCTTATAGTTAAGATGATATAAACTATAATCGATACGGAACATCAAATAGAAAAAAGCTTAAAGATGATGAAAAACAATTGAACGAAACGACTTATCGTTGACAACCCCACCATGCTACGTTAATTAATATCGATGGCTGAAGAAATAAAAAAAAAACATTACTAGGCGATAAATTACTTAAACTCAATCATCACATATTGACGTCACCATTCACTAAAAGAAAAAAATATTATTAAAGTAATTATTTCACTTGTTTAAATAGATACTTCAAATAAGTCATTGTTACTTAACTAAATTATTGAATTTCCTATTTTTGACAAATATATTGCTCTGTTAGATACTAATAACTTGTCACTAACAAACAAATAAAGTTAAAAATTACTTCTTATTGAAAATTATGAAAAATTTATGTTCAAGAATACCAGTTTTTTTACTTTGAATAATTTATTTTTTTGACGTTTGAATTTTTGGTTTAAAATCTTCCAATCTATATTAGATAACTATTGTGATTCTATATTCAAAAGTATATTATCTTCAATCGATAGAATCGAACTCTGCAAATAAGAACTATTCTCGGCAACTAAAAATAATGTTTTTTTCTTTTAAGAATTTATATTTTTGTGTGAAGTAGTAGACTATTCGTTTAAAATGTAATCACTCAATTTAAGGTCGTCTCTCCGATATCACAAGTGTCGTACATTCCATACAAAGCCTCATTTGATTTTCGTAGTTAATTTTCCTATACATGTATGCTTGCAAAGTCGCATTAGAGAAAGAGAGACAGAGATAATTTTTGAAAGTTTTTCATAAATTTTTATTATCACATGCTCTGAATCTGTACTTTTAACTACGCAAAGTATTCAATATGTTTTTTCTTTACATCACCTAAATTTTTATTGAAATCTGAACGTCACTTTTTGTAAAATAAAATAAAAACTGTCATTTCTCATAAGACCTAATGGTTAACTTTAAAACTTTAAAAGCTCAATATTTTTGACTGGTTTTTTTGAACTTTTCAAAAATTTAGTGGGCTTATTACCTTACTATAATTCACTCATACACTAAATTTCATCAAATTCTGAACGGTAAATATCTGACCGAGAATACTGCCTTAAGCAAAATAAATATTTCGTTAAAAAACAACAGAAAATTTTTGCTTTAATGAATTTCGAGAAGTATTTAAAAATATTTTTATATCATGAGTAGTAGAATCTTGATTTTATATGCCGTGTTTCGAAACAATAGTGCTTTGATTGAGAATTAAATTTTTCAATGAAGAACTTTCTGCTCTGCATCTTAGAGTTATAATTCTATGTTTTAAAACTCAATTTCTTAAAAAAGCTGAATATTTTGAAGAAAATCTCTTTTTGTGTTTTTTAATGTGAAAGTATTAAAAAATAGCCGTTAAACCTACATGGTTATTTACAAAAATTAAAAAATATCGTAAACAGACTTTTAAGGGGGCACCGAAATTTAACAATTTCTTAGGATTTTTTTTTCAATGAAAAAAATTAACAATATTGGTTCAAACTTTATGGATATATTGTAATACTTCTAAAGTATCCAAAAACCTTATTTGAATAAGAATTTTTTTAATTTGTTTAAAAATGGCGCTGAAGTAAGCCTCAGACAATTTTTTCTGCCTTCTCATGAAAATAAAACGGGTGATGGGTTCAGTTTTGGCTCTTTCATTTGTATAAAAACAAAAAACGAAATAAATTTCTTGACAGTATGAGTATAATTATCGCAAGACAAAGAACAAAGAAAATCGACAAAATGGCGTGTTGTTGAAATTTACATTCCGAAAACAGGCCTTTTTTCATTACTTTTGATACTTTGAAAATAAGAATTATTCAACGTTAACATTTTTTTACCCCTGCGATAGGCACTAGTGCACTGAATAACATTTTGAGACAATCGTTCAAGTAGTTTTTTTTTGCCTCACCGCGTAGAAAAAAATAGTTTTGAGATAAATGAGCTTAAAGTTTTAATGTAGTATTACTTATCTTTTTACACGGAAGGAAAATTATACTAAAAGTTACCAAACTAATATCGTCATCCAGAATCCGACTTTCAACATCTTAATTTCTATTATTTTACTTATTTTAGAATTTACTAGTTATAGATGAATAATTACGATATAGAATCGCATTTTTACGATACTATGTGGTAAAAATTCGTATGTAACTAGTAAAATATAAAATGTAAGATAATATAATTTAAAATGTTTAAAATCGGGTCCTGGATTACGATATATTCATATCGTAATTTTTGATATAATTTTCTTTTCGTGATTTCTGCTTGTGCGCTCACATGTTAAATAAGCTGTAAAACTTCAAATATTGCGATTATCATTGAAAAAAATTAACAGTATATTCTTGAAAGACTGTAAGGAAACATAAAAAAAATTGATTTTTTGAAAATTATAGATCATCGAGTCCTCTTAACCAAGTTTTTTATTTGATTTCTTAATTTGGTATTATAAATTATTCTTTTAATAGATTTTATTCATAAATAAAAAAAATAATAATTTTGTGGTAACGAGTCACCTGTCCGCTTACACAATTGATTCTAGACTGAACTAGTTAGAAACTACATACGTAGTAGGAATTATGATTTTCAATGGTTAATCTTCAATTTATTTCCTTATCATTCTGTTGGTTATTCATTTAAGTAATTTTCATAAACTAAATTGCCCTAGAGTCCCTAAATATCCGGAAGGTCATATATTTTTATTTAGTAAATATCCAGACAGTTTGTTCTATTGAATATTTAAATGAAAATAATGGTATCGTATAACGATATATAAAATGGAATTAAGATCTTCGGTGATCATGTATAGGTCCATCAGAATACATAGTTGCAAAGAACACAACATTAAATAATTCTAAGAATTCGTTACGGAACCTCGAAGGCGAGCTACTTTCTGTTCTCAGGGAGGTTGTAGAGTTATTTATAACCCGCTTCTCTGCGGTCTCTTCGTGTTTGTGCAAAAGATAATTATTATGGTGAATTTTAAAAGTACTTTCGCGAGTATGCTGCGTGCATGACTTACATAGGATCACTTACTATTTAATTCTGTTTATTATTATATTATTAAGGATCACTTAACAAAATAATGTCAAACACGTTTATGTTGATGTATGTATTGATAATATAAAGAAGTCGGCCTGATGTTAACAACTCAGTGAATCTTATTCTTATTTTACAACCATCATTTGCAGCTTTTATGACGTCGAAACTGTCGCTTTTAACCCTATCGACTTTAATACATTCCTGCTAAGTTCATTAGTTCAATTTTCTCAGCGACATAACATGACTAACTTATATTGTGATTCTGATTACCATTCTTTTTGCTTTGCGTATAAATACATGATATAATAAATTTTAATTGGGATTTAAAAAAGGAAGAAAATTGTCCAAGTAATAATAGTCATTTTTGATATTTAAAAAATATTATGAGTAGAGAATAAAAAGGAAGTGAACTGTTTATAAGAAAGTAAATTGGACAATACCACAAAAGGATTGAGGTGAGACAATGTACTAAAGTAGATATAACATGTGTACTAGTTCTATGTTCATAGTAACGTTTCTCTCTTATACTACTCTTATTCATGGATATACAGCCTCCTATCCTTATGTATACCTATATATACACTTACTTATACAGATATAAATAAACACACATTAATTTCTCTGTCATTGTGATCACGAGGGTCATTTTAACCATGCTAAGTGCCTACATATACACCCACGGTTAGCTCTCAGTGTAGATGAAACAGATAACTCATTGGACAATGTGAATACTGTGTTCTTTCTTCACTGCATTTAACATCCTATAATCCTGTCTTTATTTAACTCGAATGAACTAGAGATAAAAAGTCTGAGCGCACTACACGTTACGGTAACGTCTGCTTCAGCGGTTTATACCAGCGACAGTCTGAGTTGTGCGACGCTCCAACTTTAACCTCTTGTGTCAGATATTATATTTTGTTACCTTGAATTCATGTTGATAAGTGCTATTCATCTTAAATACATTAAAGAGTATTTCCAATTGATTGTATAAAAGTATAATCTAATTAAATTGCATCCAACATTGGTTGGATTAGTGTACAAGATAAAGGCAAATGATAAAGACCTTTGTTACCACCGGACATTGGATATACACAAGCTCGGTACCTTGTTGATACATAAGGGTCCGAGTGAGTGATCTGAACTCGAACGGAAATCGCGGCGTGAGAAAATCAACTCACACAGTATCTGTGCGGCGCTTAGCAGCATGCACATTGACTGGCACGGATACGGACATTAAACTCCCCACATCACCGCAAATATTAGAGGTCTTCAATATTCATTTTTAGGACTCGGTATCATTCTTTTCATCTTATTTATTTATTTATTTTTTTTTTTTTAAGAATACTGTGTGTCTAATAATTACCGTATGCATAATATAAACAATCGATAAATAAACAATTTGTTAGTGAAGAGTTTATTTAAGAGTAACTTTTAAGTTTTTGTTTATAAAAATTGTGTAAATGTAACGGAAGTTGTAATAACGATTAGTTTGTGAGAAAAATGTTTAGAAACGATTGATCGAGTTAATTAATTGGGCCCGGGGCCATTCTATTGTGTGATGGAGCAAGTGACAAGGTGTCAAGAAAGTTTGACAATTTACTACGTGGGTCTTGAGAGTGAAATTGGTTGAGTAATTATCATAAATAGATGCATTTTATAACAATGCAATATAAAAAAAAAAAAATTAATATTAGTGCAAAGAACCATCAATGATTACTCATTTCTTTAACACTTTTTTTCACCGACTTTATTTATTTTGTATCCAAATTAATCTCTTTTATTGAAATTATGACCCTGTCTCTTTGTACTGCTCTTATTTCTGGACATAGGAGTACTGGCAGCGGCTCTAGCAAGGTAAATTTTGTAATAAAATTGAATTTTTACAGTTATATTATTTTCTTTCTTTTAGGTACCTTGAATAATATTTCAAAAAGAAACAAAATTAATATATTCCCTATTCAATTTGTTATGGTTTATTTTCAACTGGAGAGTCACGTAGACATTCGATGAGTCATTCTATTAGTTTTTTTAAGTCAATGAAATATTTTCACGATGAAAATGAATAGAAAATAAATCATTTAAAAACTCTGATCTTTATCAATATTTAAGAGAAAACTTTTTTTTTTTTTTTTTATGAATCTATCTATTTATCTGTTTTAAAAGAAATAAAATTATGTCACAACCTGAATTTTATTCGGAATAAAAATAGGAATGAAATTCAAACTAAATCATTGTTTCTTTGTATACTTCCCGATACAGGTACGATACAATTAATCATACAAAAGTTACGTCTAAGATATATATTCAATTTACTAGCATATTTATTTAAACACTATTGGAAGGTACAATGGTCTCATTTGATCTGTTTATTAAAATTAAAATACAAAAATATATAAATAAATTGATATTTAAAATTTGTCAAAATAGATGTCGTCAATAAAAATTAATTTCAAATTTTCAATTTATGTACATACTGAAATTCAAGTTAGCTTTAGATTAATTCAAAATAGGTTTGATGGGAAAGTAGTAAAACTAATTATCAACAATAACACATGCAACAAATGTTTGAAAATTCATGTTATGTCATTTTTAATTGAAAAATTCAATATTTGAGCATTCTATGGCGTGCGCAAAGTACTCTATTCTCGTGATAGTTAATCAAACTATAGCAAACGTGCGTGAAAGTAAACTGAAAAAAATTCTCAACCGATGTAGCGTGCATGGAAATAAAGTTACCATAAGAAACGTATACAATCTGTAGAATAGATGTTAGTTATTTCTGCCCATTTTCAATAGAGAGAAAATTCAATATTACGTGAAAAAGAAACATAATTATTATACATTTAGGGGAGGGGGGGGGCAAAATGGGGTACTTAAGAAATCGTTATGATTTTCCGGACTTAAATACGATGATTTTTCTCGTTTTCAGTCGTAATTAAAGAAAAATAATCAAATTTCAAGTTGCCGTAGAAAAAAAA
>JZSA01001120.1:0-28510 GCA_000956155.1 Cotesia vestalis
ACATGTGATCTGAGACATTTCTTATTTTACTTCCCTGGGTGTGTAATATACTATTTTTTATTTTTTTTACATAAGGTAAAAGCCTCAATAGATGATCATGTACCAGTATATGATCACTCCATGTATTTGTATACTTATATTTGTGAATATGGATATACAAATACGTGGAGTGATCATATACTGGTACGTGATCATCTATTGGGGCTTTTACCTCATGTAAAAAAAATAAAAAAAAAAAATTTTTTTGTGTTTTTTAATTAAAAAAATTTTTTTCCTCTGAAATTGTAGGAAATGACGTTAAAATATATTTTAGAAAGCTAAAAGAGCTTTTTGGAAAAAAAAATTTTTTTTACGAAATTTTGGGGGTACCCCATTTTGCCACCCCTACCCCATTTTGCCCCCCCGTCCCCTAAGATTGAATAAATATTGTTAGTAATTTATGAAAATAGTGCAAAAATTTATGGATATGAAATAATTGCAAATATTTGATTACGCTTAGCTGTGACACAGAATTTCTGCTGTTTTTTTACGTAAGATTTGAATTATTTCTGTTGAACATTGAAAATAATTCTTATAAAAAATCGTTCAATACATACATTTAAAATGAGAAACCCGGTAAACTTGAAATGACAACACTCGTCAGAGGTTACATTCACTACAGGATCAGCTTACACGTGCTCACCTGTCGGCTCGTGTATATAGATTGCGCGCTCCGTCCTGTAGTGAATACGTCATAACCCGAAACTTATATCGACAATTAACACCTATGGAAATATGTTATTTAATAATTATGTATCGAAAATATTAATCCTTTGAATTATTGTTATTTGACAACTATTATATAAATACATCATGTCAAATCAAAACTAAATAAATATTAATTTAGTGCTTTTTCGAGCTTTCCGTTATTACAAAATTTGATGTATGGATGGCTCAGTTTAAATTACTCAATCTTATACTTTTATTTTTTGAATTTTTTTTTGGAAAATACTCTTAATATTTTTATTTATAACTTATATTTAGATAGTATTAAATGTCATTCATGAATTTTATTTTACTATTTCCGTTTCTAAAAAACTTGTCTTACGCATAAAAAAATAAATTATTAGTTGAAGTATTCTTAATTCAAGAAAATATTTAGAACCAAAATTATTATTAATAAAGTACAAATTTTTTTAAACAAAGAGATAATTCTTTCACTTAAAAAATTTGATACTTCGTCTCAAACGATATGAATCTTCCTAGATATTTTTTTGATTCAAATAAAATTTTTTCTGAGCGGAAAAATATAAAATTCTTGGTAAAAGAACCAATTTTCTTTGCTCAATAAAATTTTTTGGAGAACAAAAATTTTTCACATAAAAAAGATTTCTTCTTGTTCCGAAATAACTTATGTCTACCTAGAAAATTTTCTTAATTCAAGTAAATCTTTTTTTTTGTGAGCATAATTTTCAAGAATTTTTATTTAAATTAAAATTACAAAAATTAAATTCATGAAAATATTTTTTTAATATTCTACAGTATAGTATTATTTAGCTCTAACTATTCAAGTTGAAAAAATAAAAAATCGGTATTTATGAAAAAACTGACATGGATTTAAAAATAGTTCAATATTTCATCTATTATAAAAACTAATTTTTACAATTTCTGACATTGACTTCAAATGAAGTTTCACTAATTTTTCAATAGTTAACGATTATGGCAATGTTTTCAAGTGATACAATTACAAATAGAATTCTAATCCGTTATAGCCATTAGTAAAAAAAAGTTCAAGAAAATGAATGAGAAAAAGGGAAACTTCTAAGAGAGGACAAAAAGGGAAAGCAAAGAGGACGAAAAGTGATGATACTTAGAGTACCGTTTCTCGGATAAGCGATCTTGGTAACCAAGATCACTTATAATAAAGTGAGTAGAGTAAAAGGCTTTAAAATCATACATGAAAACGAAAAGAAAAGGAAAAAAAGGAATAATGAAAAGAAGAGGAAGAGAAATAAAAAAGGTGGTACGATGATCGAGAATAACACGCGGGGGGTCTTTACTGACGATAGAGGGGGAGTGGGGGTTAGCAAAGCCGTAAGATCCGATTGGTTCGCGCCTCGGCCATATTATAAGTGACTGCAGTCCGTGTTAGTTGATGTTAGCTTGAACCACCAAGAGAGTCGTATCAAATTCGTTCATACATTCGTACTTTACAATTAATGATAACGCGTTAAGCTAATTTTTTATGACTCGATTACAAATATAATGATTATGAAGCTTGGTTACAACATACTCCAACTTTCATAAGTTAATTTAACAAAATAAAATTATTAGGAACTTTATACTGAACTGAAAAATTTTTAAAAGTTGAAAAAAAAATTGTTAAATACTAAGCGTGTGTGAGATTTGGTTAATTCAAAGTATTAGTGCATCAGTTGTGTATATTACTTAAGTGTTTGAATTCAATTGTTAATCTTCTTATAAACAATTGAATTTAAAAGGTTATATCTGGCAAAATTGTCTTCAGCTGAATCACTTAATAGCATAGGTTCGTATTATTAAAATTGTATTTTTAATAAAAAAGTAACATTGACCCAATTAAAATCGAATAGTTGAGAGCAAATGTTAATAAAATTCATTAGTGTATTTATTAACCGTGTATTCTGCGAAGAAATGATTAAATCAAGATACAGAAACAGTAAGGATATTCGTTTTTGATGTAAGATGTACAAAACGATATTGCAGACAGAGTAATTTTATATTTTTTTTTTATGTAGCTGTCCACTTATATTATAAATGTATACAGTTTAAAATATGTTCAAATATTGTATTACAATTAATAGTTTTAGCTCTTCGGTTAAACTTTATTTTTCTCATAAATTTTTGAGATTCTACCCACTTAAACAGGTGTTCATGTGAATACACGTTATTTATGCATAAACACATGTATTTTTATAGCTGATTAAAACAGTTTCCTCATTGTTGTATATTTGAGAATCTATAGAATAAAAAACTTAAAAATTTTGATATTCTTTTACATCTAAGTCTAATTTCCTTAAAAAAAAAAATTTGGGAATTTGTTTATACAAAGTTTATACCATACTGTTTCTCTATTAAAAAGTTTGTAACATCAAAGATATTTATAATTAACAATTGACTAAGGAACATCTTATCTAACTATAAAATAGATTCGTATAGTTATGAGATTTTAGATTACTTCAAAAGAATTTATTTCTCATTTTTTTTAAGCTTCGTCAGTTCCAATCACAAGCTACTACTATATTTCTTCTCTATTCCTGATACTAAGTGTGAACTTTATACTACTCGTGTACCAATTCGTAATGTGTAGAGTTTTCTAGATCTTCTGAGTGGGGCAGAACCACGTGTTTTCTTGAGTGACTAAAAAACAGCCGCAACATAGGTTTTTTTTTTTTTTTTTTTTTTTTTTTTTTTATCAAGTTTAATCAATATTAAAAGTATGTATGTAGTTATTCAAATTTTTGAATAGATAATGATTATAAACTACATACTGTAAGTTTTTCACGCATTTCATAGTTTATTATTTAGTAAGTTATTGTGTTCTCAGGTGTTTTCAGATAAAAATTATCTTGATCAACAATAATACTTACTATTAGAGCTCAAAGTCTTATATTGAACTTTAATTTACCATATTGATGTTAATATAGAATAAATGATATGGAATTCTGGTTGTTTAATACCGTTAATAATTCTGAAATAAATAGTTTTTGTATATCTGATGAAAACATTACACATAACACAAGTAGTGTCAATCATATTAATGTTAAGTTAATACATTTGAATTAATATAAAACTAATGTTGGTATTCTTTATTTCTTACGGCTCAATTGATAACTTTATCATCGCTACCAATTAATTTGAGTTTCCGAGTCGGATATACAACTTGATATTCTCATGAGATTAAATATAATACTGAGTATCAGTTCATAAGAAGCGCGGACTTCTTGTGAAATGTCAACGAGTCTTAGTATAGGCGTTCGAAATAGTTTAAAATTAAAAAAAAAAAAAAAATAGCATTTAATCAAATTATACTAGTGTATAATTTGGAAAATACTAATTATAAATGAATGAAATAAAAATTTGTAGTAAAAATTCATTAAGATAAATAAGCATAAGTGAATAAAGAGAATGAATGAGCAAAAGGAAAAAAGGAACTAGAAACCCTCACAATACAATCTGCAGGACGCCAAGCTGTCTGCCGTAATACTGATCCCCACCACTTGACATTACAGAAGGAAGGAGTATGATTGCCTCCCCTGCGCGCGCATAACTAACAGAGCCAGGCTCTGTCCTACATACATTACATATGATACATGTTTATACTTTATACTAAGCTAGCCTGCAAGCGTCTTTGGACGGTTTCTGTGGATATAAGTACACGTCATGTGAATACGTCTGTTTATCCCTCTTACTTACTCTTACATTGAGAAAAGACAGAATAAGTATGGAAAAACAAAAGAACCTCTGTGCTTAAAGTTGATCACCTCGTATGTTTCTTTTTATACTAACTCAACTGTTCAACACTCAAGTGAAGAAAAACATTAAACAAGTATACTAACTGATCGACTGCTACATTCGAAAGATGTACCACGACCTCGTCAATGTTCTGATCGTATATTTTTTATTTTATCACAGCATCCTTTACTTGCATCCAAGAAGGTTCGTTGACTTGCTGAGCTTATAAAACGCATTCACAAATTGCTGTATGATGAATCTTAACAAGTCAAGAAAAAGATTATAATGCAAAGAATGTTTGATACTATTTGGTACTGAGTGGGATTGAGAGAACTTGATTAATTAAGCGCTTATAGTCTTATCTGTTTTTAAAACAGGAAGGTCAACAGTTTAAAAAATTTATACCAAGGTCATCAGATAAACTTTTAATATCTGAAGGCTACTGGATCAGATACGTCGTTTAAGCTCGTTGCAATAAATATATCTTTTAATTTTCTTATTTACTAATGACGGGTTAATATATTGTTTATAAATATAACTATTTATTCACATATTAATACTTTGACATTGACGTCATTAATTCTGTTATTTGCGTCTTACTCCAAATTAAAGATCTTTGACATATTTCATAATTTGTTTGTATTATGAAATATGATTGTTATAAAGAAAAAAAAAAAAAAAAACCATTCCATTTGTTTCTTAAAGAATTACTTTTATCTTGTTTTTAATATTCTTGATTCATAATTTTTATTTATCTTTAATCAATTACTTATTATAGTTCATTCAAATTTATTTCCAGTAGATCGAGCTTTTTCATCTAAGTATAAATGTGTAACTTTAAAAATTAAATCAATATATATATATATATAAGAGATTTCGACCTATGTATTGACTCATCATGATATCTTTGGAACCATAAGGCGTAGAGATTCGAAATTTGATAGGAATATTTCTTTCACCCAGTAAAGATCTGCTGAGAACGGATTTTACGAAATTCCACCCGCAAGGGGTGTTGCGGGGGCGCTAACAGTAAAAAATTCTCGTTTGTAAAATGTAGCTCCTACAGACTCCAAATTTGGTAGGAATCTTTTATAGGTGATGTAGAACTCATCTTATGACAATCTACCCCCAATATGGATTGCGGGGGCAGGTGTTGACAATAAAAATTTTTCATTTTCAAAATATAACTTCTGTAGACTCGAAAATTTGTAGGAATCTTTTATTTGTCATGTAGAGATGATCTCAAAACGAATTTCAATAAATTTGTAGGAATCTTTTATTTGTCATGTAGAGATGATCTCAAAACGAATTTCAATAAATTCTACTTTCGATAAGAATTGAGGGAGTGGGTGTTAGAATTTCTAATTTAAATTTTCGAACTGTAATTTCTTCTGACTTCAAATTTGGTAGGAATCTTTATATGTAATGTCAAGTTCAATTAAGAATGGATTTTATCAAATTGCAACCCCAAAAGAGATTGCGCGGGGGTTAACAATGAAAAATTCTTGTTTTCAAACAATAGTTTCTGCAGACTCAAAGTTTTGTAGAAATCTTTTATTTATATGTAGAAATAATCTCAAAGAGGGTATTACGAAATTCCTCCCCCATTTAAGAATGCTGTTAATTTTCAAAAAATTTATATTCTTAATTATTAGATATCAGCTAAAAACGAATTTCGCGATAACTGACTTCATATGCACGTTGTGTCAAAGTAGTGAGTAGAATGTAAAATAATATTTTTGATCATAAGCTAGGACTTCTTGAGACATAAAATTTTGTATATTAAACTTCAATAAAATTTACTAAAAATTTCCTTACAACAATCGTTTCTTCGGCAGCGGGGAAAAATTCATTGTAAGGTTTTCAAAACTTAAAATTACATGTTTTATTAATTAATTATTAATAAAAAAATTAATTATTCAATCAACGGACTAAAAATTTTACAGACATGTTATTTTTGCTGATCACATAACTAATGAATTGTTTTTATTGTGGAATTGCGGGAATTTAACAAATTAAAATGAATGCATTTTCCAAACACTTGATATGTTGAAAAGAAATTTAGTTAATATTTAAATAGAATTCGTAAAAAACATGTACAATTAATTTTCTATAAAAAATTAATGACACTAAGAAAATTTTAATAAGCAGAAAAATTCGTCGCAATTAAAGCTAGGCAGATTTTCTTCACTTATGAGACCTGTAATTTCGTTAACTGAAACTTTCAATGCTAATTTGAAATTGAATGAAATTAAAACAATACTCCAATTAAATGTTAAGTCTAGAACTAAAAATGCAATTACATAAAACGCCCAGCGGAGCAGGCGGGTAACAGCTAGTGGTCTAAAAATTTGAAAAAATTTTCATGATAATATTTTAGTGAGAATATTTTCCGAATAAGTCACCAAATTAGATCCGGTGTGTGAATCATTTCCTTTAACAATTCCTGAAATGACCGTATCAGATAAGACGCTTATCATTGATACGGGTTATTGACGGAAATTGATATTTTTGTGTATTATTATTATTTTTTTTTTTTCATATCAATTGATTAATTATGCAATGTTTTAAGTTGAGTTATTTCATAAGATAAAGTTAAAAATACTTTTATCGAAATTCGAAGTGGGAATGCCCTATCTAACTCATTTGCCACGATGTATTTATTTTATGCAATAAATGTACACACAACATAATCAAATGTCATAAATTCATACATATGAATATAGACGTTAAAATGAACTTTTTGAAACTTAATTAACTTTTCGATGGATTTAATAAGATATTATATGATATTTTTTATCATCTCAATCCATTTTTTAACCTTCCGTTAGACACGCTAAAGATCCTGACGTCGATACACACGTCGCGGGGAATCGCAACAATCTTTTTAGCTCGACAGCGTTGCCAAATTCATTTTAAACACACAAAATATTTTACAAAATTCAAATTAACTATGAAAACATTTTAATTTCAATTAAATTTTTGACAAAATTGCAATTCCATCAAATCTTTCATTATTAAATAATAAAAAATACTTGAATATTTACTAGAAATCTTGGGCTAAATAAATAAAAAGTTCAGGTGTGAGAACAATTTTGAATTAATAATGAATAAATTCTTAATTAATTAACATCAATAATTCAGATAGTGTTTTTGGTATCTCAAATAAAAGTTAACATGTGAGGATTTTCTCAATTGCGTGAGAATAATAACTATAATACTCAATGAAATATTTGCTAATTAACTTCAACGTGATCCATTAAATTATTTGTAAACTTTCATTCCGTTGAAAATCTTATATCATTACAATGTAGTCTATTTGTAATTTGAAAGAAATTGTAAATTTTTTTAGTTCGTATTTTTCAATATGTTTTTTGAAAATCGAATTTTCATCAGATGTATACATTTTAATGTTTCAAAAAGCTATTCCGACCACTTTCAGAGTAAAGTCACAAACAATTCACTGGAAAAATATAAAGAATTGTATTTTTTCTCATATATTCTTTAAATCTTACATCTTATAGAAAAAGATGCAAATGATTAACGATTTTATAAATATTTGTATTTTTTTATTTATATTTTTTACCTTTTGTTTTTTGAAATTTTGTTTTTACCGATATATTCTAACATACAATATTTAATTAAATGTTTAAATATTTTTTTGTCAACTACAAATAAAAATATATCATTAAAAACATATAAGAGAAAAAAATTTTTTGGATCAAGCTACATATAACTATGAATGAATCTTCCACATATGCTTGAATAAATGTTATGTGTGTTTTTATCTTATGATAACTTTAGAACGATTCAGCCGATTAAGATCAAGTTTCAGGCATTCAAAAAGGTTTTTCGGAACTTAAATCTGATTAAATTTAAAATAAAATTCGATCGGTCGAGTAGTTTCGAAATAATTTCAAGAACAGACATAATATTTTAACCTCCCGCTAGAAGAATCGTATATTTTCAAAAATTTGGAAAGTTATATTTAATTTTGTTTAACTGTGAGTGTAATTTTAATTTGATGTCTGGCATTCAACAGAGCTTATAGCTAAACTTAGATTTTCCCAAAATGTCAACGTAGTCGGTTAAGTCAATTTTTCAAAAATATACTGTATGAGAAAAATTGTTTTTTTTTTTTTTTTTTTTTTTTTATGAATTTGAAACTGTGAAATTCAATGATTTTAAAATTTGATCGGTTCTAAATTTGTAACAACAAAATGTTGTTATAAAACAACATGAGCATCAACAATTCAAAGATCAACAAAGATCCTTTTATTTTTTAATAATAATAAATCTAAACTTAAATAGAGAAGCTGTTAATAAACAGTTTGTAGTTTTTTTCGATGGTCTCTGCTTATTTCCATCTCCTTCGAAGATATTTTTGGTCGACTCATTGAAACCGATTAATGAGCAAGAAGGGATAGTGGTCAAGCAAGCCTTAACAATATAGTTTGCATGAATATTTACATGGTTAATAGATATCAGAAACGTCAAAAGTTCTACCGCCGACTCGTGGTCGGCTGATTTATAAGCGTCTTCTTTTTGGGCGCCACTCTTGGCTTTTACCCAGCAAGCTACAGTGTGTATATATTGTATGGTCCATATCAAAAGGCATATATTCTATGGTAAAACCCACAGAACGGCGGGCAAGCTTCTAATTAGAGGCTCGACCCTCTCTGTATTTCATGAAAGTCCGCAAAAATACACAAGAATAGCAGAAGACACGCATTACGCGCAAACTCATGCGAGTGAGTAATTTTATTCTTTTCTTTATTTTTTTCCTTTCTTTCTTTTATGTCGAGAGTCTGTGCGGCAACTCGTCTTCATGATTGAGTCATCCTTTAAAGAAAGGACCACCTGTTGAGAAGAATTGATCTATCTAGTGATAATAATTCTGTTTTAAGCCTCAATCACTTTTTAAATTTATTTTATAACAATAATATTTTATTTTTTTATTTCAATAGCTAAAAATTATTTAACTGTGTATAATTTAACAATTCATAAATCTCAACATAACGTTAAATAAACATAGTTGGATCTACAGTAAATAAATAATTAAATTTGTTTATTTTCTTTTATAATGATGAAAGTAACATTGAAACAACTATAGAAATTTTAAAACATAACGATCACTTCTAAAACTTGTTAAAGAAAGAAAAACAAATATAAAAAAAATATAACTAAAACTAAAGATGCTTATCTTTTATGTGTAAAATAATTGTATTTTTGTAAAATTTAACAAAAATTTAATGATCGTGAGATCCCATGAAGCAAATTATCACCCGTCAGCTAATTATATGAACGGCTTTTGGTACTTAGAGAAAAAAAGTTTTACCTCTCCCCCACCCTCAAGTGCAGGAAAAAAATTCTGAGAATTTAGCAACTAAAAATAAAATCCCACCCGAGAGCGGTGATTATATACTCAAAAAAAAGAGAAAAAAAAAGTAGGGAATGAAAGGCACTCAAGAGTATGATAGAGAGAGGAAGAAGATGAAGAAGCGGGGGGAGGGGCAATAAGCAAGAAAGAGAAAGACCGGTTAATGAAGTCGTCGGTTGAGAACGTTTACAGGTGGAAAGAAAGGAACTCGATACCTGCGTGTGGTCCATTCATAGTATGCCGACAACTTCGTAACCTTTCGTTATTCTTGTACACACACAAATTCAAACACACACGAATTTATAAACACACGCAAAAACATACACATCTTACAGCAGTCTTTAGAATTTCCCACTGATCCTGCAGAGTTCGAAGATGCTATTAAAAGTGTAATTTCGATCTCTTTAAAGTTTAGAAATACTATATAGGTCTTTGAGATATTTTGTAACGATTATTTATAACTTCCTTCTCAGAAAATCGTGAGGTTTTTTAGAATTTTTACTTTGATTTTTCGGAACTTGAGATTTCATCAGAAATTAATATTTGAAAGTTCTAAAGATCTTTCTAACCGTTTTCAAGATCAAAATGTGCGTGTAACAATTTTTACTATAAATTTGCCGCGGTAAAATATATTACTATTAATATATTGATAATTAAAGAACAATATATTTAATAATGTTTCAGATAAGAAAATTTTTCATTTAGATCGTTTGTTACAATTTCCTATTTATTTTTATGGATTTAGAATAATAAAAACATTTTCAATGAATTATTTTCTTTTTTACATCAAAAAACAAGTTTTTAACAAAAGAGAATTTCTTATTCATAGTAGAATTTTTTTTTCTATTTTATTTCGTCAAATAAAATTTTTTCTGCTAAATTTCTATTATGTCCCTCGTATCATGTATCGACCTAACGCTCAATGAATACACTAAAATCTACAATTAAAAAAAAAAAAATTATTTTTAATTTAATTAAAAAAAAAAATGTCGACTGTCCTATCCTGTACAGTACAACCTGGTTATAAGTTACATCGGACGATCTACTCGCTCTCCCGGCAGTTATATCTATATATGAAATATTTCATGTAAGTAAAAGAAAGAAAGAAATATAACTTATAACCAGGTTGTACTGTACAGGATAGGACAGTCGACATTTTTTTTTTTAATTAAATTAAAAATAATTTTTTTTTTTTTAATTGTAGATTTTAGTGTATTCATTGAGTGTTAGGTCGATACATGATACGAGGGACATAATAGAAATTTAGCAGAAAAAATTTTATTTGACGAAATAAAATAGAAAAAAAAATTCTACTATGAATAAGAAATTCTCTTTTGTTAAAAACTTGTTTTTTGATGTAAAAAAGAAAATAATTCATTGAAAATGTTTTTATTATTCTAAATCCATAAAAATAAATAGGAAATTGTAACAAACGATCTAAATGAAAAATTTTCTATATGTGATAGTAATGTTAAGAATATTTTCAATCTACACTGAAAGAAAAAATTTTTTTAAAAATATGGACATTCTTGTGATAAGAGATTAATTTGTTGGAAATTTCCAAAAATTTAATTTTTTAGCTAAAGAAATCAAAATTTTTCTCACAGTAACTTTCTTATTGGAAAAAAGTTTATTTGATTCCGAAAAAAGCAATTTTAGATAGACAAATTGAGAATTTTCCTCCAAAATTGTTTTTTCTCAAATCAAGAAAACTTTTTTTCAAAATGAAAGTTACTGTAAGTAAAATTTGTATTTCTTCAGCAAAGAAATAAAATTGTTGAAAATTTCCAACAAATTAATTTCTTGTCACAAAAATATTCATTTTTTTCAAAAGAAATTGAGTCTCTAAGTGTAAAATGTTGTTTTGTGTGAAGCTCAACTTTTTAATTTCCGACTATAAAAATCAATTGAAAAATTGAAAAAAAATTGTTCTTGGATGAAAAATTTGATTGTATCAACAATAATATACTTTCAATTGAAAAATATAAATCTTTCAAGTGAAGATAAATTCAAGGTTAGAAATTATTGACACAAGGCAACCGGTTGTTCTTAAAATAATTTTCTCGAATTAAGAACATTAACGAAATTTCTTTTGGATCAAGATAGTATTTCAATCAACGTACCAAATATCTAAAATACATATAACTAAACTTTTTAGATAAATATAAGTCACAAATTTTAAAATATATTTCGTTTTAATTTTTCAGATAATGCAACTTCATCACCAACGACAACCGTCATCATTATCGACTACTAACTTATCTGTAAAGCTAGCAACATCTATTCCAAGTGCACGAAATCAGCATACTTGTCAACCAGTGAATCTTCTATCGACATCTATAACGACAATGTCAGGAAGGATAGTCAACTTTTCTTCACCGCTATACATTAATAGAAACTTCGTATCTTCATCAGTGCTTTTATCTATTATTGCTTGGTCTGTCACAATCCTATTGATATCGTCTTGCCTTGATGTTGCTGACGCTGGTTTAGTCATGGGTCATTCACTTGGCAAACGGTCCTATTTCGATTTAGGCTGCAAAGGTGTATATGACAAAAGTATCTTCGCACGACTTGATCGTGTTTGTGAAGATTGCTTTAATCTGTTCCGAGAACCTCAACTTCACACTCTATGCAGGTGATAATTTATTTTTTATTCATATATAAATTTAATTTAATAAATTTCTATTGTCACAAATGGGTCACACGATCGAATTTAATTGTCCACTAAAAATGAGATAAACCAGGCTCCTGTAAATATCGATGGCTACTGATTAAAAATATATACATACAACTTTCAGTACGTAACAGATGGAGTAGTAGTTATGCATATCTGAATATATTATTATACATATATGTATCGGCAAATCCCATCATAGACTTTGGTTTCAATGCCTCCAATCGAACAGCTGCTGCGCTTTAGCACACGTATAGAAACGGAATAAGATTTCTCTTCTATTTATAGCTAATACCTTACACCACGTCAACTTGCACTGATATATTGGTTTTTATCTACGTATAGAGAAAATCTTTTTTCAAAAACTTTTTATAAACAATAAATGTTGTCATTGTACAATATCACTTCTTTTTTTGTTTTTCATAGTTTTATAGATCACACTATCTTCTGAAGATTCGCTATTTTAAAATATAATATTTCAACTAAAGAAGTTATTAATTAATTAAAGCTTAACCCAATATTCTCTATGAAAACAATAAGTAGACTATTATAAACTTTTTTTTGAGAGTTGCGTTATAAATAAACCTTTGCAGAAAGGACTGCTTCACGACATACTACTTCAAAGGATGTGTGGAAACATTATTGATGCAAGATGAGATTGAACAATTTAAAAATGCAATCAAACAACTCCATGGAGCTGATCCTGGGGTTTAGGTAGTTTTTTTATTTATTTATTTATTTTTATTTATCTCAATTTTATTTTCATTTATTAATTTGGATATTAATTTTTTTTATTATTTTTATTTTAATAACATAATATCTACGCTAATTATAAAATAAACTAATAAATATTATTTTTATCTCGTGCTTGAAGCGATGAATTGAATTACAAAAGCTTACTAAAGATTTAAAGCTATGATTGAATGTTGGGTAATTTTTCACTACTTGAGGAAAATCAATAAATGAAAATTTAATTTTCAACTAACAACTAATTCCTACATCTAATCTGTATATTTTTCTTCGGCATATTAATTAATCAAATAACTAATCAATTAAGATTTACTAATACTACTACCATCGAATGTAAAATAGCATAATTAACGATGCTGCATGACAGTAATTTTACATCCAATAAATCTGGATCTTAAATACATATATTTTCGCATGTTAATAATAATAAACTATAAGATATTAATTCAACTAAAACAATATTTAGTGTATATCAAAATGAATGAATATAATTTGATTAATATATATTTTTCTTTCTAAACAGGCAAGATTGCTTCAGGACTAATTACTTTAAGAGTTGTACTCAAGTTCTAACTCTTGAGGATGAAGAGGAAAAATTCCAGGAAATGATAGAATACCTCGGTCGCAAAAAGTAAAAGAAAGATACTTACAGTGCATACACGCCGGTACCAGAGAACAGAAATAAGTCACGGATACACAAAAGTTACAAGATAATCTAACAGACTATTATCAACTACCAAACATTCATTAAACCTTACTACAATACAGCAGTTTGTTGAAAATTTTTGTCAACACTACAATTCTTGACAGAATTCCAAGTTTCGTCGTGCCTGGCGACTTAAGCGGAACGATACCGAAGATCATACATCCTTGTTACAAATTCTAGTCGACAAATATATTTACGATGTGTTAATATGCCGCATATTATTGAAAAAAACAATGTTAAACGCTATTATAATTATATTAACTTTATTATTAAAATATACATATATATATGTATGTATAGAGTGGTCCTTAAAAATTAGATTTTTTAAGCTCCATAATTGTTAGCTTCTTTTTAACAACAAAAAACTTTTTGTTCAAAAAGAAACATTCGTAAATCTGTGTAACTAAATTTGACTTGATTTACCATTCGAAATCTTAAAATATTAATGAATTTATAAGCGCCTTTTTGACTATATTCAAGGAGAAAAGATTATTTCGTAGTCAATGTACTAATAATTTTAACTATCAAGTATCTGTAATTATTAAATTTTTTAAAGCCGTTGACTTATACATTTTTTAACATTTTTAATTGAAAAACAATCTATTAGATCAAATCTACGAAACTTTTTTCTTTAATATTTTTATGAACATGAAATTAATGATCAGGAATTCACTTTCTTGTAAAGTTTTTATTACAATATTTTAGACAAAATTCCATTTTTTATGAGATATCAAACAAACCTGAAAATTTCTTAAAAAATAAACTTTTATTGCTTATATACACATATGAAAAAGCTAATTTTGGAATACTTGAAAAATTCAGTTTTTATTAACCACTCTGACATATACCATAATTATAATTATATGTGTGTGCATATATATGAGAGAGAGCATGAATTAGAGATATGACAAAAGTGTGAAGAATATTGGTTAGATTACATCAATAATTACTTATTGCCAATTTTTATTTTTGAAGTTATCCATTATTTTATAATTATTAATTTTATTGAATCCATTAATTTACTACAAATCAAGTTTAGATTAAAATTTTTAAGGGAATTGATGATAATAAGTATTAAAACTTTGCGTGCATTATTATTATTATTATTATTATTAATGTTATTATGATTATTACTATTATTACTATCATTATTATTAAAATTATAATTATAATTATTCTTATTATTAATTATTAATTATTATTATTATTATTATTATTATTATTATTATTATTATTATTATTTTATCGTTGCATTACTATTATTTGAAAATAAGAATAGTAATCGAGTATTTGTTTTAGTATTTATTTATTTGACAACTTTACTTCTAAGCAGTTTATGGAGCAGTACTATGATTAATAAATAAAAGAATCATAAATGGTCGCGAGCGATCAAATACATTCCAAAACCAGTATTCAATTTTTTACAACTAACATTTTTAATTCATACATTATTTACTAGTCTCAAAATTACTGGTATATAACTTTCAATGATTTTTAAATGTAACAAAAATTTAATCCTTAAATAATTATTTTCATGATTATTATTCAAAATATAAATCATATAAAGTTGCTTCAAAGTATATAGTCAGCCTTTCACAATTACTAATCATAAATATCAGATACAATCATTAATAAGTTATAAAACTGAACCTATATTTTGATAAATATTTTTATAACCGATATGAATGATAATAATGTCGATTCTCGCTGACCATAAAATGGAAGTATCGATCTGACATTTGAATATTTAAATAGACTTCAGATTGTATTATTTTTCAGTTTGCTGTACGTATACGAATGAATGAGAATGAAAAGAATGAAGAGACGTGTAAGGAACAAAAAAAAATTATTTACTTATTTTTGCAACCAAACTATATTGTACATTTTTATCTCGTGTATTAGTATTTATTTTTTAAAATTATTATTCATATTTAAAGTATGTCTTTTTATAAATAAATTTAGAAATATGTTGTAAGGTTGAAGAAATTGTGCAAAATAAAATATAAATTAAAAAAAAAAATTGTCATATACGAGTTGATACAATTACAAAGTGGTAAATGTCATTTACAAATTCTTGCTTGAATTTTTATTTCCCTATTTATAAAGTAAATTATTACGGGTCTGATACATGCCTGCAAAAAGTTTGTCTACATTTTTAAAACTCACAAAATGTATCTCTATATGAATCAAGCTAATACGTTTTTTTACACAAAAAAATCTTTACACACGATTAATTCTATACCGCAGCATCACTACACACATAAAAATTATACAGAATACCTATGAATACGAATATTTCTTAGATTTAACATCTTTACACAGTTTACCTTTACACAGCGCTAATTTCAAATTGTAAACGCTTAACATTCAGTTTAAGAAACAAAATAGTAATCGATTATTTTGGTTTTGAATCTTGTTGTGAAATCAAAATGTGAAAAGCACAAAATAATAAATCATTATCATTGCTACATTTAATAAAATAAAATTAATTACTTCAATGTCACCGAAATAATTCATTCGAGAGACAATTTCTTACCATTGCTACTTTTATAAATTAAAAAAATACTTATATGAAATTGTTTCAAATAATAAAATTTATTTGTTATATCAAGCTAAGGGAAAAGGTTGTTTCATTTGTGAAAATCTCAGCAACGCATTTTGTAATTATTAAATGAATAACCGCTTTTTTATTTTTCTTCAATAAAAAAAAATGAACAATTCAATCCGATGAGTGTTTTTAATTAATGTATCAATATTAATACTGACTTATGCATATTTATTTTTTTTTAATCGAATTTCGAGCGCTTATAATTTGAAATTAGCGCTGTGTAGATTTTAAATTTGAGAAATATTTGTATGCATAGACATTCTGTTTATTATTTTTACGAGTGTAGTGATGCCGCGGGATAGAATTAATCTTGTGTAAAAAAGAGATTTTCCTGTGTAAAAAAAAAAACGTATTAGCTGGACTCATATAGAGATACATTTTGTGAGTTTTAAAAATGTAGACAAATTCTGTGTAGACATACACCTCACCTAATTATTACAATTATAACTGTATTTTTCGTTAAATAACAAAGTAAAAATTAAATTTTTCTATGAATAAAAATTGATTTAATATCTACCATCATATTGTTTGACGGTAAACAATAATTTCATTTTTCTTTATTTAACAGATCCACATCTATTTGTATCATTCGTAAATTATCAACATATAATTTTTATGAATTACTGTACTTAAGTTATCAATATTAATATTATTATAAATGAAACATTTTATGTTCTAGAGTCAAACGAATATTTTTTTCTTCATTCATTTTTTTTTGTAGTAATAAAAATTTTTCAAAGAAAATGAATTTAGTTATTTCAACTTGATATTCAAACAAGTGAATAAAATTTCGAGTTTAAGAATTTATATATAATACAAAAGAATAATGCATAGTAGCGTGCAGATCGAAAATAACATCAATTATAATTATACCGAAATATTGAGAAATTTTATAAAAAGCTATTGTTTATATTATATTTGTAAAAAAAATTTGAAAATAAATTTAACGAGTTGAGAGAAACGTATACAGCACTTGATCCATGAATTAATTAATGTACATTTTTCAATTCCAACTTCCCTTTATTGACAAAATAGGTGATTATTTACAAGAAACAGTATATGGACCACTCTACATTTGTTTCCACCCTCGATTTAGTCGAGTAACGCTAAAAAACTTAGTTTAAGTAATTGAAAAATGACGCATAAATCAAACGCTTTTAATACAATTTGCTATATTTCTGATCGAATCATAAAATTTATATTTACGGGCTTATGTCTAATGGCTATTAATTTCACGTTCATATTAGGGTTATTTTAAGTAGAGAGGTACTTTTGATATCTACTAGATATCTACGCGGATAGTAATTACATGATCAATTATTTTAATTCGTACTATTTAAAGAGGTGAAAAGCACATATTTCTGTACTTCATCTAAAAATTGATCATACTAACTTTCAGCGATTAAGCCACATTCTCAGCCAATATTCGATAGTTTAGCAGCTAGCGTTGTTAATTTATATTTCTCATATTAGTTCATCGATTATCCGACACCGTAATAAAAGTAGATTTAAAGTATTGGCAACACTATTACAAGAGTTATGTAGCAGTCTGATAAATTTTACGTGAAATTATCACGAGGACGGGCGCGAAAAAGAAGCCAAAAACGAGTCCGTTGTAAGATATCCAGAAACCCAAAATTTGTAACTGGAAGAAAAATCGATAAGCAATGACGATTTTTTGCTGGTCGAGCTTTTATACAGAATAATAGAATATAGGGAAACGAAATTATTGGAACTTTTCCAATGCATACAATGGAATAGCCCTCAAAATTTTATATAGAAACCTATTTCTATACTATTATAGGAATGGTTCCCATATGATAACATAAGAATAATTCTTATAAAAGTATAGAACCAATTTACCTACCACTATGGGAATCATTACCACAGTACTATGGACACTATTATTATGTTTGTATAGAAATGATTTCTATATATTATGGGAACTATTCCAATAATAATAGATGGGAATCATTCCCATACTATCACAATTATATTTATTTATAAAATGGTAAAGAAATTACTCTCATGATATAAAGAAATTTTATTTAAACATCTTAAGCAGTAAATTTTTTTTAAAAGACTAAATTATCATACTGTCAAACCACAAAGGAATTATTTTTATGCAAGAGTAAATGAAATTTTCTGATTGAAATGATCATAAACTTTAAATATATCTAAAAATTCTATTGTTCATTGAAACATATCTAGATTCAATTTGGTAATTGATTAGATGCGGGACTTCACCGATTTTTGGTCGTAAAAAATCGAAAAATTGAGTAATCGGCAATTTTTTTTTTTTTTATTTGTTTTTGATGCAAGATACATTAAAAAATGCTAAACTCTTGAATCAAAAATGTCAATATTATGGGAATAATTCCAAGGTAGACATACACTGATAAAAAAATTAGCTTGACTCAAGAGCCAAACTCTTGAATCAAGAATACCATTTTGAAGAAAATGATTTTCTTGAGTCAAGAGAATAAATTCTTGAATTAATAAATTATTTTTGACCTAAGAAAATTTTCTTGTTTCAAGGCTTTATTCTCTTGACTCAAGAAAATTATTTTCTTCAAAATGGTATTCTTGGTTCAAGATTTTATCTCTTGAGTCAAGTAAATTTTTTTATCAGTGTAGGAATTATTCTTATAATATTACGGGTAACATTCCAAGAATTATTGGAACTGATTGCATAATTTCTGAGAAAATCTCCTATGATTAGGAGCATCAATGCTATAATAATTGTTACTACAATAGTATAGAAAAAAATATCGTGGAAATGGGAGCCATTTCCATATTTTTCCTTCCATGTATACTCTTGAGTAATCTATATGCGCAAGGGTTGCAGAAGATGACGGAATTAAAGTAATAGTCTGTGGAATCTATGATAAAACTATGAATTAATAGTTATAAAATAAATAAATGAAATTAGTTCTTGAAAAAGAATCTATATATTCTCAATTTAGGCTTAATTAAGATCTGTTCAAAGTGCACACAGCATAAAAAAATTTCTTGAACCGAGAAAATTATAAGGAAGACCGAAATTAATTTGGGAGCAAGAAGAAATTTGCTTAGCTTAAAATAATTTAACTTCTTCCAAGAAATTTTCAGTCTTACTTACGATTTTCTTGATTTAAGAAAATTTACGCTTGACTCAAGACTTTTTTTCTTTCTATGCATCAAGTATAAAAGTGTGATGTCAATTAGGTTGGATTTATATCTAATTTATGTGTATTAAAGTATATATTTAGTAGAAAATTGTGAAATAAAATCTAAAAAAACTGCCCGGAGGCTATTACTGGAACTTCCCGCTATAACTAGAGTATCGATCGATTTAAAAATCTAATCAGCTTTTTAACTCAAAAAACAACTTTGATTTTCGCTAACGATCCAAATCGGTGTTGGAGAGATATTGCAATTTAAAATTTCTAAAAAGGTGTTTTTTTAACACAACTTGTAGATTTTCATACTCGAAATGTACAAAAGGTGAATTGTTGAGCTCGAAAAACTTTGTAATACGAAATTTTTCCAGTCTTTTGAGTTTAAATATAGTAAAAAGTTCTAGGGATGCCTTGCAGGGTCAACTGTTTTTCAAATTTTTTTAACAGATTAATTATTCTAAAGACATTTAGAAAATTTCCATAATATCAATTGTTAAATATATGGTTTAAATTTTTTTGAATGTTTTCTTCATACAAATTCATATTTTGAATAAAATCAAAAAATTTCTCGGTCCCTACTTATTTCAGTATTATTTTTTTAAGCTTATTCAATTCAAAATTGGTGATATTGTACCGTACTGGAGCGCTAGTTGTTTTTATATTCAAAGTTCAGTAAAAATTATGACAAAGGAGGTACATAATATTATCAGCGCCAAAATAACCTGATTTACAAGAAACTTTCCAACAAAAAGTATTTTTATATAAAAATATTAATCACTGTAGATTATTACCTTGATTGATTTTATTGATATAATATTTTATTGTTTATGAAAAAACTTCTAAATAAACGGATATTCTTGTTGCATCAACCAATCGTCATTTTCACATACACCAGTTAAACTTATCAACCTATTTATTTATCAATATTGCTAATGCGTGAATTGCTTGGTAAATTCAAGTATAGTAATAGATATTTATGTCATGCGGCCGCAAAGATACGATTTACCGACAAGCTAAGATATTGCGACATGAGCTTAAGGTTTGTGGCGCGAATTTACAAAAGAGGGTGTAAATTTGATTCAGGTAAATTTGATTTGAATGAATTAAACTCATTTTTGTTAAGCAGCGTCACAAGCTTTAAGAAAAATGCTATAAAATTGAGATTGTCCGGATTGCCACTGAGTAAAATACATTATTTTTCGTCAATATTGCATGACATTAAAGTTAGCAGTCACTAGAGAATTTTTAAATTTTATTTAACAAAAAAATTAGTTCCAAAAAATGATTTTTAAAAAATTGGATTTTCAATTTTTCTAAATTTCTAAATGTCAATTTTTTTTCCTTATTTTTTTTTGCCATAATTTATTTGTTAAAAAAAATTATTAAATATCTGAGAAATTTCGTTTTATCAATTATTGCGCCGAAAATGCAATTTGCGAGGAACAGAAACTTAGTAGTTTTCGAGTGCAAAAAAGTATCTCCGATTTCTGGAGTTGATTAATCGAATATTTTGAAAGTTATTTAGGAGAAATTAAAAAAAAATTTTTTTTTTTGTTTTTATTGTTTAAATATCTTTAAAACAGCTCGTCCGATTGACTTAAAAATCTAATCAGATTGAAATCCCAATGAACACTTTCGAACGCTATGTCGCTAATCTCAATCGGTTGATTCGTCCTCAATACACACACACACACACACACACACACACAACGCGCGCGCGGCCGGACGTCGAGTAGGGAATAGTCGAAACGGCTTTCTAGGACCTCAAAAAATGGAGATCTGATGAAAATTCGCATTCTCAACATTGGACCGAAATCAATTACTTTTTATTCTTGCAAATTAATAATTAAATTATTAATCGAAGCTCTGAATAACACTGAAGTTGGCAGATATTAAAAATTTTTTTAGAATTTTATAGAATTTTATTAAATTATTAAATAAAAAGTTTCACATGTGAAAATTAATAAAAATTACAAGTGAAAATTTTTAGAAGCATTTTTTTATTGTAATTAATTTGTTAAAAAAATTTTTTTAATTGTCAGCTGACCGCTAACTTCTGTATTATAGCTCTGACCGAATTATTTATTTAGATTTTTGAAATTATTCATGATTAAAAAATCGATGATTTTCTGGATCTTTCGAAGAATATAAAACGTCCTTGCTAAATAATTTAATTATCCATTAATTAATATTATGAAGTTGTTTATGAAAAAAATAAACTCAGGTAATAGCGAAATTTTATAACTGTCAAATAATCTGTACATTCAAGTTATACAAAAAATGTAACTACAATGAGTATTTTTTTTATTTTAGTTTTTAAATAGTAGTAAACTTATGGAAATCCTACTTTAACTCTTTAACACACCAGATAAGAGAGTTCCTCTAGTTTATACCGAAAATAAGTAAAATGCTAATTTTAGTTTTCATTGTAAAAATGAAAAAAAAAGTTATTTTGTTTGTTCTAACTCTTGAATTTAAAAGAAATAACAAAAAAATTTTTAAGATTTATACAGATGCTAGTGGAATAACTTAAACACATTCTAACCCATCGTATGTTGGCAAAAAATGTTAAATACGTGCTGAACTATCATAAAAAATATTGTTAGAATATCAAATATAAAAATTAAAAATTTTTTCAAAATATTTGCAATGTGAATTATCAGATCAGATAAAACACTTTTTTCATATGAAATATATAACGATAGATTAGTATTCATTGAAACAATATGCTGGATTAGTTAAAAACAAATTTATTTCTATTTTTAATAATTGTTTCCACTATTCATTATTACAAAACTTCAAATCAAATTATTCATTACTGTATTTAATAAAAAAAATTAGTATTAAACGACTAATTTTTTAATGTTTCGTAATATTTATAGCATTGTTAAAAATTTATCAATAGATTTATGCATTGAAAAACTATTATTATAAATTAGTCTTTTTTTTGAAGATCTTTCAATGGCTTACAATAATTTCTTCAAGATATAAAAAAATTTAACACATAAAACGTTATAACTCAAGAAACCCAAGTAAAATTATAATATATCTTATTTAAGTAAGCGCTAATCCGTATTTTTTGTAGTGATTTGTACTTTTCAGAATTATTATTACTATACAGTTATTCTTATTCTTATCATAACATTTCAACTGACTTTGGATTACTAAGCTTTCATTATACTTTATAGTGATGTTTTCATATTATTTGAATAATAATATTTTACTCATAGTGATGACACTATTACTTATAATGTCTTAAAGGCACAAACACTTGATTCTATTTATATTGATGAAGCAGCACTTGAAGTTAATCAATGTGTTTTTAAATTAATGTTCCATGAACTCTAAATCGGTAAAGACAAGTATAATCAAGTTGCCCATGATTACTATGTATTTTTAATTCGATGAACTCATAAGGTTCTATAATATTAAGATTCTGCACCGGAAAATATTGAAGACTTTCATCATTATCTAAAAATTCATATTCACCGAAAAGTACAGGATCAGAATCATTTTCTTCCTTCAAACCCCAAATATTAAATTTCTTTGGTGCACTTTTTATTTCATTGTTAGGCAAAATAGATTTTGGCGCATGCTCAACGGTAAACCCAGTTACTTGGATTGGGCTACGTAATTTAATCACAAGATATCCAGGAAAATCTTGAAACGCCCAACAAACTCCTGGCTGTAATGAATGTCCTTGAATTACAGTTCGAGGATCACTACTATCGTAATATAATGTAAAGCCGAGAACTTTGAATGCCCGAGTATTGACACTGTAACTTTGTGTACAACGAATACTAATAATTTGACCGCCAGCGGATTCTAACGCATAATCAACTTTTCCTGTTTTATCTGCGTTATAAGTCTTCAAAATTTCTTTAACTATGTTTTTTATGTGCTCTTCAGATAATGACGAAGCACTAGGTAAATTTTCACATTTTAGCGTATTTAAATCTTCGCCATCCGATTTCTTATTATTATTATCGCTTGAAATTAATAAATTTGTGAAAATTTCATTTATTTCTTTTGGTGATATACTTTTATCACAGCAAGTCTTTAAATTTGCATAAAGATTTTGTATATTATTCAGCTCGGTTTTAATATTTTGTATTTCATCATAAGTGTTTCTCTTCTCATTATTTTGATACTCTAAAATATGTTGTGCGTTTATTACTCTGTCCTCCAGATCAGATATTTTTTTCTGAAATAGAAAGAAATAATATTATTAACATTAATGATAAAAGAAGATATTAATAAAAATTTAAATATTAATAATAAAGAATTGTGATGTACTTCATAAAGCTCCCAAACTTTTGCTTCATCGACTTTCAGCTTTGCATGAGATTGATTAAGATTTAAAATATTTTTCTATAAGAAAAAAAAATTAAACTATAAAATTTTTTTGTCATTGATAATATAATAAATTAAATATTAAAACTTACTTCCGAATTCTTTTCGATAGCTTCCAATTTCTCTACTCGATCGATCAAACTTATTATTTGTTGACTTATTTTCTCTTGAATAGCATCATTTATGATAAAGGAATTTTTTTCTAATGGTTCTATTGAATTTACAGGTGTAAGACTTTTCTTTATAGGAGAAAATTGTGAAAAATCAGTTCTAGAAAACGAAGGAAAGTCTATATTTTTTCCATAGGGATAAAACCAATAACCTGAAATGAATTAATTTAGTTTAGTTTAGAGCCAAATAGATTATTCATTAAATTGAGACAAGAAATATAATTATGATTAAAAAAAAATTTTTAACGTTCTTATAAAATTATATTGTCAAATCGATTCAACAAATATTTTTTGACGGACAATCTGTAAGTAATTATTATCACAGTTGTAAGTAATGTAAAGAAAAAAATTTCTTCGGAATTCAAAATATTTATATCTTATACAAAATTATATTTATACGAGTCGAGATTGAAGATAATAGGCTTTGTATAAATAATAAATGAAAATAAAAAAGTTCCAATGGAATGAAACTATTTCGTTTCTTTAAATACGGGGTGACATGTAATGATTACATTTTTCTAAAAATGTAATCATTATTTTGAATGATTTATAAAGAAGAAAATTAAATTTTGAATAAATTAATACATCAAGTACGCATTCATTATACATTTTTTATGTGAATCTAAATATGCAATATTTCATTTTTATTTTATCATTAATTTGAGATTCAACAATTATTTAATTCAATCTAAACTATTAACTAAAATAATTCATTCGCTAAACAAATATATGTCTTTTATCTTATTGAACGTTTTTTTTTTGTCAAACATTTCGTGGCAGTTTGTTACTTCACGTTCTCAAAAAATCAAAAATCTACTGTTAAACATTTTAATCACTTTGCTTTTTATTCATCGCAATTGCCTATCACTATAGTCACATATTTTCTGAAACAAATTATAATAATTTATGCTATTAAAGTAAAATTTGACTTTTTTTTTTTCTTAAGCACAAACATATTAGTATCACAATTTTCACTTTTACTTTCTACTGTATATGAATATCAATACTGTTTTATGAGAACCAGAAGTGACAAATTGTCACGAAACGTCATTCAACAAAAAAAATGTGTGGCTTAAACCATATTCTAAAAATCGTTGTATCCCTGAGAATTCCACGAAAATTTCTATGTGTAAAACTTATGATAAAAATTGAAAATATTTAAATATTCATGATTACCTACCAAGTAAAAAAAGTAACAATGGAAGAATGAATAGGATCCATTTAGAAGAATGCCTACGGAGACTCTTTGAAAAAGTTGAAACATGTCTTAACATCCAAGAATCAAAAAAGAGTGCTCTCATCAACAACAAATATGAATACTGAAAAACTCGATACATTTTTTTCCATATTTTAGTCAATGTTGATTCTGTAAATGATAGATTAATGATTGATAATGTGATATTCATTTTTATTAATTATGTTATTTTAAAACTCACCTAGATACTGCGAATAACTATGACTAGTTGTAGAATTTTTTTTCAACATCTTAATACCTATGAACTGAAATAAATTGATAAATAGTAACGTTAAGACATTCTTAATCTTTTCAAACCACGATATAGCCCACTTTTTATTATTGTTAGTATTCAACTGAATAGCTTCACTTAATTCCGTGTTGGAATTAATATGTGAAAAACTATTAAATCTGTAAAAAAAAATTCAACATTTGTAAAATTTCATTGAGAAAGACAAAAAAATTTATACATAACTTCATAAATGATAAAGTTTTACCTATTTTCAGACTCTACATAAGAACTTGTGTCAATATTTCTGGATTTATCTATTTGTGTTTGATTATAACTATGTAAATCCGATTGTCTTGCTGTATCATATGTAAATGAATACAAATGTTGTTCTTCATTCTATTTTAGCAAAAAGTTTATAAATTAATAGTACATAAAAACATTAATTTATAAATTTTTAAAATAAAATATAACTACAGACAAATATATAACAATACATTACCAAACGATTTTGATTGACAGCATCAGTAATATCTTTATCTAGGTAATTGAAGGAACGTGTTCTATTACTTTGAGACAAATTTGAATTATGTTGACTGTACATCAGACTACTGCAGTTACTGCCGCAGGCTAAATGGATAGACGTCCGAGACATGTTAGGCATGGCCAAGATTCCAGGCGCAATTTCATATCGACATCGTGATGTCGGAGAGTATGTATAATCTGTCTTTGGAAAAACACTTGAAAAAAAATGAAACGAAAAAAATTTAATTCAGTCAACTTCTAACCTGGTCATTTTGTAAACATAACATAATGAAAAATGGAGCTTAATGAAAGTAATTATAGCTTTGTTTACAAGTAAAATATATAAATTGAGTATTTATGACACGCAATAATATAAGTGTTAAAGTAACTTACTCCCACCAATCACCGGCTTGTTTGTAAATTTCGTATGCTGACCTAGGACTTCTAGATGAATCATGGAATTTTTCTTCATCGGAAGAATAGTCACAGGTAATTATTTTATTCGGAGATAAACTTTTACTTGATATTGTTATAGATTTACTCTCCTTTAACTCTCCTTGTCCATTAACATTGGCTTGACTTCTTACGCGTCGTCGTTCTGTTCGCTTATCAACTTTTTTAACTGTTGAAAGTGCAGATTTTTCATTTTGGCTTTCATATTCAACAATTACTTGTGCTTTTTGAATATCTTCAATGGTCTGTTGTGATTCTTCTTTTATTGTATCGTTTTTTAAAGTACTTCTTGGTCTATATATCAACGTCAAAATGAGAATAATTTAATCATGATAATGTATATTTTAGAATACACAAATAAGGATGAAAAAATTTAACTTACAAGGATCTCGACTCTGAGCGTCTGGAACTTGACACTTCCACTGGGGTCTGGGATCTTTCTTTACTTCCTCTATCTCTTAAATATCTGTGATCATAGGTATTAGAATCTATCAAATTTTGATTGAAAACCATTGGAGTATGAGACCTAGATCTACTTCTACTTCTTAAATCATAGTGATGTGTTTCTTCATCCATTGTGTTAGCTAGAAATAAACAATATTCAACATTAATGAAATATTTAACTCACATGTAATAAATAATATGAACTAGAAAAATGTATTTCCATTAAATAAATCATGAAAACTCAATTATTTGAAATTTTCTAGCTACTTTATCTCAGAATACTTTGAAATAATGCAAAATTCTAGTTGTAGTAAATATTTGGCACAGTACAGATTGTTTTTTTTTTCCTTTAGTAATTTATAAATTTTAAATATACCACATGCTAAGAATATATTATATTTATAAAGTAGACTTCTACGCTATTTTGCGATTGTAAGTACAGAGTTTCTATGAGTTTTACAGTTACCTAAATAATACATGTATGTAAATTCATATAATTACAACCAAGAATTTAAAATTTAATAGTAACAGACAAAAAAATGTTTCAACTATACAACTTCTTTTTAAATACAACCAAAGCATAAATATTTGATGTTTAAACTTATAAAATAATAAAAATAATAATAATGTTAAATATCCAAGCGTACTAATACAAAATGCAAGTATTATAAAACGATTTAAAAATAGAAAGTTTTTACCTAAAATATGTAAATACAGATACATAAACAGTACATCACCTTGACTACCGATCCTTCACTTTTTGTTTTTTTTTTTTTTTTTTTCATATATCACGTGTTGAAATTAAAAAATATTTATCTATATGTTGATATATAAATTATTAGATATTGTAGTTGACTTTAAACATTGTAGCTATAATTTTAGCTAAATAATTGGTGCGAATAAAATCATTCTATTTACGTCAGCATAGTCACAATATGCGTGGTTATAATTAACATGTCATTATATTTACCAGCATGTTGAGGCCAATAAAAACAAGAGTTGATACTACAAAATTTTTGTTTTCACGATGTTGCGTATTTAATTGCAAATAGATCAATCTAAATAGTTGGGAAGATAGAGTTGTCTATCTAGAAACGCACTTATCCTCTGGTTAGTTTCAGGTGGCGCTACTTTGAGTTGAGATTGAGCGGCAGTTTTCAAAAACAGTGAGACAACTGTAAAGACAGATATTTTGATAGTTTAATCTGAATATACTTATTTATAAAATTATACTGGTATACTCGATAAAGAAATTGCTAATTCTAATTTATGCATATGTATACATATAGACAAAAATTGCCAAAATTAATCTCTTACTGTGAAATTATTGATATATATATATATATA